>JAULBU010045540.1:0-13739 GCA_032358235.1 Odonthalia washingtoniensis | reverse complement strand
TTGTGCAGTAGCTTTGCTAAAATCAGCGGTTTCAGTTTAGCAAGCAAAGGGGTGGACTGGCCTAATGCAGAAAGCCGTCACGCCTCCCATAATCGCATAGAATTTTACTAAGTGAATAAAAAGGTCTTTCATGAACATATTTGGTTGGAGTGGAACTATACAGGTGGAATATTAAACTTTTAGAGAATAGTGTCAACATCTTAGGTAAATTTAAAACCTTTGATCCTGAGATCAAAGGTTTCGTATTGTGCAAATAATCACACAACTTTAGGCCTTTTAAATTTCCCTCTGTATTTCGGCGGGAGCTGAATTGCACCATAGTGCTTTTCCGATACAGAGTGGCGCATACGTTCGAAAGATCCTTTACACATATGGTACACAGGACAAAGATTGCTCATGTCTGCCCGACTACAGTTGGTGCAACCGAATTTTCCTAGAATCCATGTGGCATTTGCCGCACCATCTGTGTCTTGATACTCATGGAAAACTTTCCGCATAAGAGGACGGAGGCGGTTTCCCAAAGCTTGAAACTTGATATACCCTTCCCCTTTCAAAACACTAGTAGAAGCAGAAATAGACTGCACCCAAACATCGATTGGGACCATGTCATCAAATTGTAGATAGACGAGCTCTCGTAAAAACATTGCTAGCAAACAAAAAATCTTTTCTTTAGCACCAGGGAAAATGTTTTTTATTCCATTTTTCTTAGCTACCCTTTTTAGATTTTTAATTAGACTATCAACATCTTTGAATCCTTCGTAAATCTTAAGTGGATTTCCTTCGAATAGTTCATCCAGATGACACTTACGCTCGATAAACAATGCTATTTCAGATACAGGGACCGCAATTCGATATGCTCTGAATAATTCGGTCATCCTCGGAATTGTTGGCTGGAACCCTCTCTGGAACAATTCCGGATTTTCCTCAAACATCTTTGCGAAATTCCTGTAAAGGAAAGTGCTATTTGTTCTCCTGTCAGTAAATGCAACTAAGGTAAGCCAGTAAATATGTTCTACGCTTCCTTTTTTAACCGTGTTAGGCCAGAAAATATGTTGTGGCCCCACTGTGGCTACTTTATGCTCTGCGAATATGCCGGAGCTATTTCGATATACCTCAAAGATCAAACCAAAGACCTTGAGGAATCTTGTCTTCTTGATTGTAATCATGACAATTCTCCTTTTGGTTAATGGTTATTGATTGTTTCTAAAGCAAAGGTAACGTAAAGGTAAGGTTGTGTAAAGAAGGTTGTATTGATAGGTAGGTTTATAAATTTATGAATAATGGAATTCATAAATATTTTTAAAAAATTTACGAAAATTTAATGTCCGGTGAGTAATATTGTGTCTAACGTAAACGGTGGTGCGTTTATGTTGTGGGCATGCCAATGGTTGGAACTTTAGACTCACCATTTAAGGTTTGCAGGTTCGATTCCCGTCATGTCCACTTGTATATTCAAAAAATCTTGACACTATTTTGAATTGTAATATCATTTCAATTGGTGAGTCTAAGGTTTCAAAACCGCACATAACTGTGCGGTTTTGGCATTTATAGAAATCTAATCTTGTGGTCACGGATAATTCCTTCGCCGTCGCTCAGGAATTTCCGCGACCCCAGCTCGCGACCTCGCCTGCTGGCTCGGTAACGCTCCGCTTAGCACAAAAAGTAAAAAGACTGCAGCAGTGCAGTCTTTTTACTTTTTGTGCTCCTGGTTGGAATCGAACCAACATTGACGGCTTAGAAGTCCGCAGTTCTATCCATTGAACTACAGGAGCGTATTTAACTTTTCGTATTTTCCTATTTTAAACCTTACCCAATCATACATAAGCCAATTGAAAACCTGAATAATCCGCTCTATAAGGCCTATTTGATGACTGGGTGCTTATTTATAACAGCCCAAGAAGACTAGGTCAATTGCTATCAATTACTAGGAATAATCAACTGAAGCTCTTCAGACTCCGTATCTGGCTTTGGTGTAGGGCTAGATTTTGGAGCAGGTGTTGATGCTGGTTTTGGCAATACTGTCTGATTCTGTGCAGATGCAGGTGCTTGTGTAGACTGCTTTTGAGAAGCGGATGAACCTGACTCAGCACTAGATGAAGCAATAGCAGCATTTTTGGCCTCAAGCAGAGCAGCCTCTAGATCTTGTTTAACTTCAATCTTTGATTTTCCTAATAGCAAATTATGCTTATCTTCCTTTTCTTTGTAGAACTGAATTATATCCTGCAATTCCTCCTCTCTAGTTTTATTTCCTCCATCAGCACTGACACCAGTTGTAAGTGAAAGCTCCTTTATAAATTTATTTACGTTATAAAATCTGTATCCTGTAAAAGCGATACTTGTAACTATAAGTAAACTAAATATACAAAGAACAATAAACCAGTCTGTGGCCGGATCTTTACCAATCTTCGAGCGGTTTGGATTCTTTACTTTATTATTTAGTTTTCTTTTAAATAGCTGCATATTGATTTTAGATAATATTACTGTGCCTTAGGAGATACTTTTACAACTGAAAAATCCACTGTCATTCCCCAGTCCCTTGCACCTTCACCATTTTTCCTTACATCTACTCTGTTTATTTTAACATTGTACGGTAACGATTCAATTAAATTTAGGAATATACGAATATTATTTAATGAACCAGTAGTTCTAATAGCCGTCTTTAGATATTCTTTTCCATTTTCTGCCAATACAGAGTCTTGCTGTGAATCAAAAAAATCTATTTTAAATGTTAGCCCGCTAGAGACTGCTAAATTCTCAATATACTTTACGAAGTCCAAGGCTCCATTTTCATCTACAAAATATTTATTCAAATTTTCAAAACCAATTCCACTAACAGCAGCGGTCTGTCTTACCTCAAGAAGTCTTTTTTCCTGGGCTTCTAGATCACGAACAGTTTGGTGTAGTGTAGAAAGCTCCTTCTCCATCTTTATAGATTGATAGTAAAAAATATCAGCACCAACAATACTTACTATAAGTAAGGCTGAGCTAACTATGAAAATAATAATTTGTTTCTTTTCCATATGTTTATATTGATAGATCTTCAGTTAACTCATCGTCAAAAGAACCATCCGCCATATCCTCTGTAGATGTTCCCAGAACTTCTGGCAGATTTTTATCTTTATCATCTTTTACAGCAAGCGCTTTATCGTATGTAATTGCGAATCTGAATTCAAAAGAAATATTTGCTGAGTTTGCTAGAGACGATAGTGGCAATTTTACCCCGCCAAATCTTTTGTTTAGCAATTCTGCATAGGCAGTTAAATCCTCTCTTGTCTTAGATACTCCTGAAATAACAACATTTACTGGATCTTCTGGACCTGCTTGGTTGAAGGCGTATCCTCCGATAGTAATTCCAGACGTTGACGGTACAACTGAGTCGATGAACAAGTTTGGTGACAAAGATTTAGTAAAAGGTTTTAGCGCCACAGCAGAGTTAGACATGTCAGTTGCACTGTCTCCATTTTTCAAATTTTTTGAATTAATAATGGATTCAATTGAACTTTTTTTACCTTCTAAAACAATTTTCTCAGTTCTAAGCAATAAAAATGAAGGTAGCGTGAAAATAGTAAACATAATAACAGCGAAGAAAATAACAATAATTAAAACCAAACCAAGTCTTAATCTATACTCTTTTACTACTTTTCTTTTTTGATATTGTGGGAGGAGGTGTAACATTGTGGATATTATTTAATGACTATTCCCTCCTATTCTTGGTAAACCTAAACCAATCGCTACTGCATAATCAAGCGAGTCTATGTAATCAATATTAGGAATTTTCTCATCTAGGTCATATATGTTTAACCAAACATTTGCAGTATCAACTTGAAGTCGAATTGTTGCTCTTAAATATTCTTTAAAACCATTTATCAATGCGTCTCTTCCAGACAAAAGAATAGTATCAATTGAACCATCATTGTTACTACTATGTTTACTTACATAACTCTGCCAGTACAGAATTATTCTATCAATTTCGTCTTTAAGCGCAGATGCTGTGTTAATTAATGACAAGAAGATAGTAGTCTGGCTTTTATCACTAGCGTCTGAGTTTTTCAAAAAACCTTTTTCAGTTTTCATACGTTCTGCTTCTTCTTTTGTAACATTGAACTCTTTCATAATTGCAGAAGTAAAATCTTCACTTCCAATATTTACAGTAGATGTAAAATGAACTGAACCATTGCTCACAACTGACAATACTGTTTTTCTATTACTTACATGCACAATTAATTTTGTACTTAAATCACCTTTCTTAATTACAGCTTTTGAAACCGCCTGATTTTCTACCAAAAAAGATACAGGCACCATGTTTGCTGATTCAAATATTTGAATATATTGATCAATAAGAGATTTAGGAACTACTGATATTGAAGCTAAAAATGTAGGCCCGATTTCTTTTCCAATAACATTACTGTCAGGGAGACTTACTGGAGTATTCGTCTCCTGCACTTTATCTTGAACTTCATTTTTTGGAGGAACATCTGTAGAAATAATTAAAGGAGAATTTGAGACTTCATTGCTCATATCAATTACAGGTGATGCTTCAGGACTCTGAGTAGTGACAGAAATCTGAGGTTGCACACTAACAGATGGTGCGGGTAATACAGAAATTGATACATCTCCGCCTTCCTTAACTTTAAAAGGCTTTGCAATCACATGGTAGTCAAAGACCGCATCCGCAAGTGCAATCGGAACATTTTCTTCAAGATGCAATTCAATATGGTTTCTAATTGTTGTCTCATCCCCTTGTGGAAGTTCTGTTGTGAAAATATAGGCTTGCTCTTCTGGAATAGAAACTTCTACAAATTGAAGATGGTATTGCTTCTGCATTTTTTTCAATGCTTCTTTCAATACTTCATTTTCAGTTAATGATTCATTGAAATTTATCGGAGCGGTAAGATCTATAACTCCGTACTTTCCTAATTCCAAATGTGTACCCCGTCGTTTTATTTCAGCCAGATGAATTGCTGTCGGAGTAATATCAATTCCAACATGTGACATCGACATGTATTTTGGTGTTGGGATATGTAAAGAAATCCAATCTTTTAGATTCATTGCTACCTGTTATTGTAACATGAGTACAAAAGATTTTATCGAAATTTCATTTAAAACTGTGAGAAATTTTTTATTATGATTTTATGATAAATTTAGGAAAAATTTAAAAAAAATAAAATAAATTTATGACAATGATGTCCCTGCTGGCATATCGATAGTTGGCGTCATAAGCGCAAGACCTTCGTCGCTCTTCCCTGCAACAATCATGGCATGACTTTCAAAACCCATAATAGGTCGCGGTTCTAAGTTTGTAACAAAAACAAAACTCCTTCCAACTAATTCTGCTGGATCCTGAAATTGCTTTCTAATTCCTGAGATAACTTGTCTCGGTGCAGATACACCATCCAAAACTTCACCAAAATCTACTTTTAATTTTAGTAATTTTTCACTTTTTTCAATAATTTCTGCACTTTCAATCTTCCCTATTTTTAATTCTACTTTTGCGAAGTCATCGAAAGTGATTTTAGGTGTTTGCGGCGCAGTAGGTTCTAGAGTAGTACTGGGTGTTTGAGACACTTGCGACACTTCAGTTTGCGACTGTGGTACTTCGACTGTCACTTCAGCTTCTGTTTGAGGTTGTATTTGTGGTTCCATATTTGAATTATGCCTGATTGGCTTTTTGAAGTCTATCTAAATAGCTTTGCAGGATAATGGCCGCTGCTGAAGCATCTAGCAAAGAGCCTTTTCCTTGGTGTCTTTGCGCTTGTTCACTAGTAAGAAACTCAGGTTCGAGGGCGACAGTAAAGCCATTTTCAATAAAATAAGCCTTAAAAAGATGCACTTGTTCCATAATTGGATTCTCAATTCCTTTGAAATTCTTTGATTCCCCTATAACAATCTCCTTCACATCATCAGTTTTAGCCAAATTTACTATCTCACCTCCTATTGTAGCTATATTATTAGCCATATTCTGAACTTCAATAACTTTTAGAGGAAATGCAAAACTGCGCTCAATATTTGAGAGTGCAAGACCTATGCGCTTAGTTCCCAGATCAATCCCAAGAATTTTAGTCATATATATGTACTGTATTGTACACAAAAATAGAGTACTGGCACGTTTCAGACTAAAAATATATTTAAATACGGCATTTTTTAGGCTTTTTAGCTTTTTTCCCAGCCTCGCTTGAAAATGAAGGATTTTTCTGTTAGCATTGCCAGCGTATCTAACAAATAAATATGGAGGAGTGGCAGAGTTGGTCTATCGCGCTCGTCTTGAAAACGAGAGTCCCTTTAAAGGACCGTGAGTTCGAATCTCACCTCCTCCGCATCAAAATTAAATCACCCTGCACCTACTGCAGGGTGATTTAATTTTGACGGAAGTTAGGTTTGATGAGAAAGACGGAGCGGATGCCAGCACAGCAGTGCTGGCTGCGAGTCGGGGTCGCGAAAATTTCTGAGCGACGGCGAAGAAATTATTTGTGACCGAATCTCACCTCCCTGTACATAACAATCTATATACCAAGTATTTTTTATAAGCTATGATTTAGGCATATGGAAAATAATCAAAGTAAATCTATTCTTCCGATTGTACTAATAGCAATAGTACTTATCGGCGGAGGCGCTGCATATTTTTTAACAAGAAACCCTGAAGAAGCACAGACAGAAGTTAACACCCCTTCTACCCCTACAACAGAATCTATACCTGAATCAACCCCAGAGAATCCTGTATCCACTCCGACAGAGACCAAACAAAATACAAAACCTGACACAGCCAAGACAACAACTGAAGTTACCCCAGCACCAGTCGTAGTTAAGAAAACCGTATATACCAATTCAGCAGCAGGATACACAGTTGATCTTCCAGAAAATTGGGCTGCAACTAGAAACACTGCTGTAAATGATCCAAATGTGCCCCAGGTAACAGGAACATCATTCGGTCATAAAAATATGACGGGTGATGAACAGGGTTATACTTTTGATATTCAAACGGCAACTACTAAAATCCATACAGATTTCTACAAACAGCAATATTCTAAAACCCCAACATATGACGACTTGTTCAACAGCTTTGTAGAATCACAAAAATCTATTTTTGATCAATTTGCTGTTATGAAAACAGGAAAGAAAGTTGTAAATGGAAATACTGCCTATGAATTAACAGCATCGACTCATGATGGCGGAGGAATATTAAAATTCTACTTATTCTACACTTCAAGTAATACTTATATCATCATGATTCAAGCAGTTGCTTCTACATGGCCAGATCATGAGAGCGAGGCTCTAAGTGTGGTTGAATCATTTAAAATTAAATAAAAATGAAGCATTGGATCACTCTGTGTATATTATTCATATTACTTATTCCGAAAACAGGAAGCGCAGCAACACAATATGAAGTTTCAGTTAAAGTAATAGACCAATCAACAGCAGAATTACGCATTACTTATCCAGTATCTCCAGGCACTCAATCAATTGCTGCACTTCCTACAAAAAAATTAGGTGATTTTATAGATGGGCACAGAGAATTGGTTTCAGCATACGCAAACGACGGTACCGATAGAATAATATCTAATAATACTGCCGGCCAGGATGCTCAAATTGAAGTCAAAAGTGGTGACAAAGACGTAACACTTTTATACAAACTCACTAACACATTGGGATCTAATAATGTAAGTTTGTATAACTTTTTACTGTTCTTTGGGAGTTCATATCCATCTGGTGCCAATCTGACCATATCAGCTCCTGAAGGATTCAAAATTATCTCCCCTACCTTAACTAGCATACAAAGCAATCAGGGTGCTAATACTCTCTCAGCAAAAAATCTCCACATCTTAGTACACCCAAAGCCAAATAGTTCATACACTCATAGTACTGTAGGAAATTTTTCAGTGACTGGCCCATCGAGTAAAGTATCAGACATAAAGAAAGTGTTATCAAACATTAGCTTCGCACCTGAATTTTTCAGAAAAACACTTGGCCTTTCGTTGCCAAATAAAACACATATCATCATAGTATCAGTGCCTGAACAGGCAGCATATGAAGCAAGCGGTCTAGTACTCTCGCCTGATCTTATACTTATTGACCCAAATGAATTAGGTTTTGGCGCCGGTCCAAATGATCCAGAAAAAGTAATCTTGCACGAACTTGGTCACTTAGCACTTAGTAATGCGAATATTTTTCAGGGAGACATGTATAGTGCTCGATGGTTCGATGAAGGAATTGCTGTTTTTAGCGAGCAATTCGCTACAGACAACTATTTAATTCGTGATGAAGCCTCAAGAAGTACAGACACAGCGCTCACTAGTTTTAAGAAAATGACTCGAAAAGAATTAGAGTTATCATATTCACAAAACTTTGATTACGATTTCCTAATAAACAGTAACGTCCAACCAATTGATCGAACTTATGCGCATGCAGGATTGATTATGTACAATCTGCATCTACAAAATCCATCACATTTACCGAATATTATCCGCTCACTTAAAACCATTCCTCCAAAATTTACTTGCGGAAGATGTGACACAAATTCAGTCTTAGCGGTTATACAAAAACAAACAGGATTATCAAAAGAAAATATTCTGTACCCATATAAGAACGATATGAATAATGGGAATCTCGATAAGCTTTTACTAAAAGAAGTCGATGCTGCCACTCAACAAAAAATTAAACAGGACTCAGCAAAATCTATAGGTAATTATGTTAATAATGACACACCAACGATAATATCCACTAAAACGTCTGAGAATGATGCGAGTGACAAACAGAATGGTAATTCTTCGACAGATACTGGTGTAACAAAAACTGAACAGCCCGACGAAGTTCAAATAACAACAGATGGATTGGATACAGCATCTGAAACCCTAAAAACAAAACCATCTATATTTAAAAGAATAAAAACTTGGATTATGAATCTTTTCTAGTATTGATATAAAATTCCACCATTTTCATATAAACAACCAAATGTTAAGCCTTTCGCCTCTTCCTCTTCACCTCCACCACACCTTCCTATGTAATTAAAATCAATTTAGAAATCATCTCCCTATTTTCCAAGACTTCCTCATCTATTTGTATAGACGGCTTCGCCCCTTTATACGCAACACCTTCTTTATAATATTCACCTAAAAATTTCTTACCCTTCTCTGTAATTTTTACAAACAAAGTATCCTCACAAACAAGCGCTACAACTTTTTTACCGCAATACAAGGCATACTCACCAAACATTTTACGAGTTGAAATATTTGGCACACTTACCAACTGATCTACTATATATTCTATTGTTGATAATTTTGTAGCCATTTTTTATAAATGAATTTTATCATGTTCAGGGTTATAAATTGTGATCTTGAACAATCTTCTAAAAAATTGATGAGAATTTGATGTACAAAATGCTTAGATTTCTACATGACCAAAAAAATAAAAAACATAGATCTTACCCCAACAGAGGTAAGTATCGAGAATAAAATTCATATTATTAGAGGTGAAAAAGTTATGCTGGATTCAGATTTGGCAGAGCTTTATCAAGTAGAAACGAAGGTATTAAATCAAGCAGTTAAGAGAAATATAGCGAGATTTCCTGAAAATTTTCTCTTTAAGCTTGATAAGTCAGAAGAGTCAAACTTGAGGTCACAAATTGTGACCTCAAGTTATGGAGGCAGAAGATTTCAGGTTTTCGCCTTCACCGAACTAGGTATAGCTATGCTTTCAAGCGTCCTACGCAGTGATCGTGCAGTACATATTAATATACAGATTATGAGGACATTTACTAAATTAAGGAAATTACTCTCTTCCCATGAGGAACTAAAAGACAAACTATTAAAACTTGAAAAGAAATATGACGGTCAATTCTCTTTTCTATTCAAAACCATTCACCAATTGCTTATAGAAGAAGCTAAACCTAAGAGAAAAATTGGATTTAAATTGGATTAAACTTGATATCACAATTTGTGATCTCAAGTTTATTCAAAGTCATCCAACCAAAAACCGCACGAAACCTAAGCTCGTACGGTCGATATTAAACAAATTGTTCAGATTTAGGAAGTAAGCCCTCCCCTAATCCCGGAAACTTTTGTCCGATTACCAGAAACAGCTGGTGTACTCCTTGGCGACGGAGTAAAAGTCTTGATCTCCCGAGAAGGATTAACAAGGACCACACCATTACAGGCATGACCTGCACGAAGGCTTGTGAGGAAAGCTATTACCACGTCATACCATCCATCTTTTAGAATATCAGGGTGATCTAAAAGCAAATTTGGCAATCCTTCCCCGCGGCTAGCTTTCGTACGACCAGCCACAACTTCGACAAATCTCAATTTGACAGCCCTAGTATCGGGTAAAAATCGAGTGGCTTCGATATTAAGTACGCGCCGTGGATAAAGAACAATACCAGGAGCCACAGTATTTTCAGGGTCTGGAGCAATTTCTTCAACCACAGCAGCAACACGGTACATGCGTGAGTCGGTAGGTTTAAATTCTGTACCCGTCTCCAAGCTTTTGCCACCACCAAAAAACAGATGCTTCAGTACTCTTGTAAGTCTCATAACGTAATTATGGGTTGCTGAACTTCGTTTAGTGAATTTGAAATCTCATTTAGGAAAATGAAACTTAGTGAATGAACAAATTTGATCCGTTCTTTATCATGTGCGCATAGCGAGTATTCGATCGTAAGATCAAATGATAAAGGAAAGATCCTGTTTTGAGATTAAAACAAAAAAATAAATAATGCAAGCAAAAAACCTGCAAAACCACCCTCAATTGCTTTAATTAAGAATCTATGTTATTATGCTTTCATACAACTACCCACAAGGCTCTATAGGTTTCCAAGGTACATCTAACTTACTTTGACGTTCTGTACAGCAATCTTAGTAGATGTACCACATTATGGCTATAAATCATCCGAATTCGCCTGCCTTCAAACGGCAGCAAGGGCGAACTTCTAATTCAAATTCTTATTCATCTGGCGCTTCAAACGCTGGTTCTTACCCTGCATACGGTGCAGCACAAAGCTCAAGACCTTCAAGAGGCCCGGCCGGTGCTTCACGAGCAGCATTTAACTCCCCTAGACCAAATCGTTCAGCAGAGCGTTTTTCGACTTATGGTGACTTCCGACACGGAGGGCGAAGCACTCTTCGAAATGCATGGAGTGGTGGCTCTTCTAGAGGCGGTTTTTCTGGAGGACGAGGCGGTGCTCGCGGCGGCAAACGACGTGGCGGACGTGGTGAAGATATCGATGTATCACGATTCGTTAAAAAAGCTAAAGGTGTAACTGAGCAAGTTATAACTATTACTAATACATTTTCTGATTTTGGCCTTAGTCATCAGGTAGAACAAAATCTAAAGGATAAAAACTTTACTACTCCAAGTCCAATTCAGGATCAGACTATTCCACATATTATGGCTGGAAAAGATATTATCGGTCTTGCAAACACAGGTACTGGTAAGACTGCAGCTTTCCTGCTTCCACTTATCGAAAAAATTTCAGCAGACCCACAGGGACAAAGTGCTCTTATTCTCGCTCCTACTCGAGAACTAGCTACTCAAATTGATGATGAATTTAGAATATTCTCTAAAGGAATGAAATTATACTCAGCAATCTGTGTAGGTGGAGTACCTGCATATACTCAGATTCAGACACTTAGACGTAATCCTCATATCGTTATTGGAACACCAGGACGAATTCAAGATCTATCTGATCGAGGATTTATCAATTTCAAAATCTATAACAATATAGTACTTGATGAAGTGGATCACATGTTAGACATGGGATTTGTTGAACCAATTACAGCCATTCTTAATAACCTACCAGAAGAAAGACAGTCTCTATTCTTCTCAGCTACTATGCCTGATCGTATTCGACAGCTTGTAAGCAAGTTCTTAAAAAACCCTATTGTTGTTGAAATTCAATCTGGAAAAACAACTGACAATGTTGAACAAGATATTGTTCGAATCAATAGTCAAAGTGAGAAATTCCCTACTCTTTTGAGAATTCTTAAGCAGGATGATATGACCAAAGTATTAATCTTTAGTGAGACTAAACGAGATGTAGAAAGACTAACTGATAACCTAAGACAAGAAGGTTTTGCGGTGAACTCTATTCACGGAGATAAAACTCAGAGAGAACGTCAGCGAGCTCTTAACTATTTTAAGGACGGTACAGTAAAAATCCTAGTAGCAACAGATGTTGCCGCTCGAGGAATTGACGTAAAAGATATCTCTCATGTTATCAACTATACAGTCCCCCAAACACACGATGACTATGTTCACCGAATCGGACGAACAGGAAGAGGAAACAAGAAAGGTGTTGCACTTACGTTTGTATCATAATTTTCTATTACGCGATAAATTTTCGCCGTTTCTTTTCCATGTGCTAAAATAATCGCATGGTAAAAGGTCCTTTAGTTTGGGAAGCACTCGAATATGAACATGTAGAAAAAAGTTCAGATTGGTATTGGGCTGTCGGAATTGTCGCATTTTCAATCGCATTGATATCGATTATTCTTGGTAATATTATTTTCTCTATCGTAATAGTTGTATCTACCTTTGCCCTACTTGTTAGCGCAAGTCGCAAGCCAACTTTAGTTCGATTTGAACTAACAAAACTTGGCTTGCATATCAATGATGAATACAGACAGTACAATGAACTAAAAAGCTTTTGGGTTGAGAATAATAGTCATCATGACGGTAAATCTAAATTATTCTTTAGACCAAGAGGAATGACTTCTCCTGTACTAACAATACCTATTGAAGAAATTGACCCTGAGGATGTTAGAGATTTTTTGTTAGATATCCTTTTGGAGGAAGAACATAGCGAATCTATATTGCATAAATTCTTTCAGTATTTAGGTTTTTAGTTTTTGTTAATGGTTCATATCTCTTGCGACTCATATCTGTTTACATAATTCTAAAACCATAAGTTTTAGTTTTCCGTTTTTTATGATATATACATGTCTACGGTCCCGTCGTTCAACGGATAGGACATGAGTTTGCGGAACTCAAAATTTAGGTTCGATTCCTAACGGGACCACATATTAAAAAAACAGAACCTTTGGGTTCTGTTTTTTTAATATGTGGTCCCGAGGAGGCGCGGGGCGCCTCCGTTTAGGAATCGAAGCCCGATTGAGCGCAGATTGCGAGCGTAGCGAAGCAATATGCCCAATCGGGGTACTGACCTCGTAGAGGTCGATTCCAAACTTTTATAAATAATCTGTAAGTCCCTTTCTTCCACACCAAACTCCATTTCCAAAATTTGCTATAATATTCCCATGATAACAACATCATCCATCTTCCTTTTCATGGCAGCTCTCGGACTATTCGTCTACTGGACCCTAGCCTTCCTTGTCCTCTATCACTTAATCCGTTTCGGCGTCAGTGGCCAACCGAAAAAAATCGCAGCGATCTTCCTCGCCGGCTCCCTAGTTCTATCCCTTATGACTATATTATTTATTGCCCAAGTTGATTCATCACAATTTAATAGCTTTGAGGGTATAAATTTATTTCAATTTAATTAAATCTTTATGGCAAATGGCGTATTCACATTTTTAAATACAACAAACTACGGCTTCGAAGGAAAAAAGGAAGGTGAAGAGGTAATAATTTTCCTACACAGACACTGGTTTATAATCGTCACAAAACTTGCACTTATATTTTTAGCTGGCTTTCTACCATTTTTATTCCTGCTAATATTTGGAAAAGTGCTAGTCTCTTTGAACTACATGTCAGTATTCACATGTGTCATGTCTTTCTATTATATGTTCCTA
>JAULBU010045529.1:0-13740 GCA_032358235.1 Odonthalia washingtoniensis | reverse complement strand
TGCGTCGCCGCAGTCGCCGCTGTCCTCGCGCCCGTCTTGTCGGAAGATGCACGCGTCGTAGCGAGACTGTGGACATGCGCGGGCGTAGGTGCCCTCATGGCACTTCTCTGCGCCTTGGCCGTCGCAGCCGTTTTGAAAGGCATCGGCGCCTTGACGTTCACGGACAAGGCGCAACGGCTGCATCAGCTTCCGACCGAGGACGTGCCCATGTCCATTGATGGTTTGTGAGGGGGCTTACTACACACACACGTGTAATGGACACGTGTTGTGTAGTACACTATTAAATGTAGAAATGTCATTTCTTCACCCTGTGACCGTTACTGAAATGTACATTATTTCCGCCAATCACAGGCGCGCTTACGGCCCGCCGTTTACCACTGTACCGATTATATACACTGTACAAAGATAAAATTTCAATAAAAATTCCCGTCTAAAAGAGACAGCGAAAAAAGATAGAATTAAATTCTATAAAATTTTTTATAAAACTTTGATAATAATATTATATTGCACTATTATAATGCATAAAAAACATGACAAGTACAGGTTGTCGCATTGTAAGTGGAGAATCGGCACATTTAATTAAAAATTAAGGATGTATAATAATTGAAATGTTTATAATAAAAGTGTCTTTTCTTTACATTTAATGTAAAAAAAATTGGTAGAGAAGGGATGACAATTTTTTGGATTCAAAATAGCTCACTTTATCAACGACAATCACCCTGCCTGACAGTGGAAGATAATAATATTATCTTAATTATTTTCAGCAATCAATAATATTGATTGCTGAAAATAATTGGAGGGATAGCTTCAATTTTGTGATTGCGCGATATTATTGATTGCTGAAAATAATTGGAAAGATAGCTTCAATTTTGTAATTTAAAGCGAGGAAACAAGTGTTCGTAATATCACTTGTCGGCACAGAGCCCACCGCAGCATAAAATTACCCTCACATGTCGTCACATATCAGTGCTACTCTTTCTACTTCCCATGTCAGCGGCACGATAAAAGCTCCGAGCGACGATGAAGACTTTGAGTCTGACGATGCGATCACAACATTACCATCAAAAAGATCTCGGCTGCTACAGAACAGCAATACATCTTTCTTTCAAAAAAGTGTAACGACTAACGATGCCGTGGATTCGTTTTTACCACGTAACGACTTAGCTCTACCGAATGTCGATATTGATGAGATTAAATCAATAACAACTGTACAAAAAAATCATTCCGAGGTCGCAAAGGCACTAATGGGAAAAGTCACTCCCATAAACACTCAACGAAACAACTTAACTGCACTTCGTGCATTCTGTAATTTTATTTCAAGTGTTACTGATTACAATGGAGCAGATAAACTCAACTATATAAAAAGTATGCTATTTGCAATTGACGGAATTTGTCCAGAATGGATATAACAAATGGGCTGAGGAGGTATTAAAAAATGTAAGATATCCATTAACAGAATTCGTGGCGAATAATAAAAAAGAAAAAGATGGAAATGACATAAAACCAACAACATCGAAGAATTACATGTTGGCTATTCAACAGGCATTTTACAGTGAGTGGGGTTATAAAATTTATTTACTCTGTGGACCGATATTTGCATGCCAACAAGAAGGATTGTTGTATGTATTGGACAATAAGGAAAGGAAATTACAACAAAAAGGATTGTATGTGGAACATCATAATGTAATATCAAAAGATGATCTTATAAAATTGTACAAATCTCGTTCATTATCTGTGGAAAGTCCAAAGGAGTATCAAAATCGATTAATATGTACAATTGAAGTATTAAATGCGATGCGCCCAACGACAATGGCGTTATTAAAATGTTCCCAATTTATAAAAATGGAAATAAATAATGAAAATGCATGGGAAATAAAAAGTGCTGTTGATGGCTCACACGGAACCTCAAAAACATCACCTGGAGGTTCAAAGGCAATTGGCCGAGACGCTATTGAAATATGCGTTTTTAATGAATCGTATTGTGATGTTACAATAAATTTTTTCTAAATAATTGACGAGTATATTAAGGTAAGGGATATGGTTGCCCCGAATACATATCGTTTTTTCTTAGCTTGAGATATGTGGGCCATTGTTTTCAACAAATTCTTCAAGAATCAGCGACTTGGTAAAAAACTGTGTTAAATCATGTTGCAATTCGGACGGTATTTCTGGTTCTGGAACTAAAGGATGGGTTACTTCGCATGGACTACGAGGAACATTAGAAACACTACTGTTTGAAGCAGGCCACTCTGATTCGTCTGTTTCGAAACGCACTGGACATAGGGATCCGAGGTCATTACAAAACTTCCAACATTTAAGGGGTGGAGAAGGTATTAGGCAGCAGCGGGATATTTTGAGTTGCTCACCAACTAAGTAGTTCAAGTCTGTTCACAATGTTGATATTTTTGAGAATAACGTGAAGGATACAGAAGAATCATTGGACACTGGTATGCAATCTTTAGTGCAGAAAATGTTCTGTAATGTAAGCGATATGAACAATATTACGTTCCACATCAATGTCAACTGTAATGGACGTTAGAAACTAATGCATTCCGACAAATGCACGGGTTATGATAAGGAAAGACGATGAGGATGGTAGACATCGGTAATAATGGGATAATTGTTGTGTAAGCGATTTGGATCAGTCATTACAGTTCATGGTAATGCAAGAAAAAATGATTTTGGCATTCTATGAATTTTAATATTAAAATAACATATATAGGTTTTCGTTTCAGGGTGATATCAGGTTGTCGCCCTCGTTTCAGGGTGATAACCTCATATCAGCCCTCCTCATTTAATGCATTGTCCTTGAATTCATGCGACAAATTTTTCAATGTGCCGATAGGGAGTTCTGGAAATAGAAAATGACTGGGAGAGGATTGATAAAAATGGCTAAAGTTTACTCTTTATTTTGCCATCTTTTTTGCTCATTTTAGAAATGTTTTACTTTTGAATTAGACTAGATTTCAAATAAAAGAGCAACTTACCAAAATGACCCTCAAGTTTTGTTAAAATCTGAATATATAAGGTGTGTTTGAAGGTTGGTTTGTTCTTACTAAAACCGTTGTCTGTCGTCATTATTATGCCTTTTCATGGGAGCGCATTAAATACATTCTGTAGAAATCAGCGTCGCCTCTTGGGATCGACGCCAATGACGAGCCTAAACAGATAGTGTATTATGATCTGATATAATATAGTGTAAGGCTCTATGAGTTGTCTTGTTACACGTTGTCACGTGTCACACGTAATGCATGATCACTTCGGACAGTGTCGTTTCACATCAGCAATAGTGGGTTTTGGCAAACCACTTGTCAATATAGAGTAGTTAGTTGATAAAAACGATATACTATTGACTTTTGCCAAGTCTATAAATGGCAGAACTTTTGTCAAAACAAATGTCGATAAAAAAATTATAAATGAAATGCTTACAGAAATCATTACAAGTCATTTAGTTGCCATGCACATAAGGTTGTTAAGTGATAGCATGTTTTTGTTTTCTTTTTTCTCATGCGGCAAGTCAATTGAAGCACCGCGACACCCACTTCGTCGACAACATTGCCATTCACCGTCATGCGAATTTGAGATACACGTAAAATTGAACACAGCACACGAGCTATTTCAAATGTAACGATGATTACACGCGCGCGTGGGATAGAAGCATCCCTCAGTTTAATCACCATTTTTCTACGAGGATTGAAATACAAACGTCAGGAGTTAAATATGTTGCAGGACAGGAAAAAATAATTGAAAGGCAAAACAATATTCGACTTGCAACTTATCAATGATAAAGTATGTCTTCAGAACATTCGGTTCAAAAAAGAGGACATATATAAATTTGAACAAATAGTACAGTGGCCGAATGCCATGAACATAACGAGGAGAAGACGTTACAAAAAAACATTTATATTTTCTTTTTGCTTGATGTGACTAAGGCTCGGAACTGCAAACGGATGGTCATCTCTTGAATTAGAGTTTGGAAAACAATGGGTGTTATCAATGAGATTTTTTAAGAGTGCTTTCAATTTTTCAAATCAAGATATGGAACACTCATCACGAACTATCGTGAACAATTTATACAAAGTAGGTCTGCATTGTATGCCGATGCAATTAAAATAAAAGGTGCTCCCTACGATAGCTATGTAGGATTTATTGACGGGACTCATATAATTTTTTCCAAGCCAAAGGGTGTACTTCAAAGAGAAACGTACTCTGGACATAAATGGAGAAACGGCGTAAAATTTCAATTGGTCAGTCTACCAGATGAAATTATATTCCATCTATATGGACCGTTGGAATCATGCCGACATGACATGACATTGTTCAGAAACAGCGGGTTGGAAGATGCACTTCAGAGTCGTTGTTGATAAATGAACGCCAGGTTTGCATTTACGGAGACAGTGCGTATGTTTTACGCCCGTATTTACAGATTTCCTATCAGGGATCTGCGTTGTCACCATCGCAACGTAACTTTAACACAGAAATGAATCGACTTCGCACATCTGTGAAATGGGGTTTTATGGATATTAAAAAGTATTTTACACATATAGATTTTTCAAGGAAAAATATTATAGTGATAACCCCTGTCGGTCTGCATTACATCTTCGGCGCTACACTCTGGAATTTGGGGCATGCTTATAAGGATCTCCGACTTCACAATACGTTGACTGCCAAGCCCCTTCTCTGCATGAAGACATGTTTGACTTACAATAAATTGCGTTTTTGATTAAGAATTATTCATTAAACGTAAAGTATCAAGCAGTTACTTCTGCAAATTTAACGACACAACGCGTTCAGATGAATGTTCTGAATCGCGTTGTCTCATTCCAGAAAACAAATCACCCTGAAATGATACCATTTATTTACCTTCATTCGCTTGATTTAAGTCTCTCTGAGCCTGTTGTGCCATACGTTTACTTTCAAAATCCAATCTTCAGTTCTAAAACTCTGTCTTCGTTCCATGTACACATTTTTCCAAGTCAAATCGTTGAGGGTCCAGATTGAAGCGTGTAATTTCGCGCTGTTCATGCCGTTCCTGAAATTACGCCCTACGCAGTTCCCCGTCCTCAAGAGAAGTAATTGCTCAGTTATTATCATCGATATACGACATGAGGCATTTTTGATGGTGTCGTTTGTGACGCTATGTATTCATCATCTACTTCCATATCCCTATTTTGACGTCGGAACATAGCAGTGGTACGAACTTCTTCTCATGCGGGAAGCAGATTAAATTCTCTTACTTTTAGCTTCTCTAGTTCTATATCACGTTCTAATTCTACGTCAGCCATTTCGTCACTGATATCGCAGCAGAGTTTGTCATACTAAGTAAAGTTCTCCACATCCCCAGACTTTGCGGCGTTTTCTTTGTCACTTCTGTTCCCTGCCTTAATGAAATATCGAAACCGGTCCTTGCAATTTTTCATGTCAGTTGAAAATGGCTGGCAACCGGTTTCATTCATCTTTTTGGAAACCGCAGTAAACAACGCATCTGATTGACCAAGAGAAGCCATATGGACACCATGTGCTTGTATTTCTTTTAAAAGCGACAATTCGTATTGGGGCAGTTTTACCCATCTTCTTCTCACAGTTTATAGAGAAGGCTGGGGAACACTAACATCGTTGGACACTGTTGCTGCTTCGTCGTTTTCGAGTATTTCTATTATTTCCTCTTTTGGTTGAGTTTCGCTCGCCGATATGTTTACTATGCGGACATCGTTCGGTTCAGTAGATTTGAAACGCTGTGCCACGGTAATCACTGTTGCAGATGGTTGAGGTTAGATAAGTCCCATTTCACCGAAGATTGAAGATTGATGACGGATTGGTGACGGTTGTCGGTGTGGAAAATAAGGAGAGTTCTTGTTGAAATAAATGTTGATTTTTCAACGTACAGCGGTACCAAAAAAATGTAATTCAATTACGGAGTTCACAAAAAAAATGTGATAAGCATTGTCATGGGCCAAACTGGGTACAAAAGCTACCAGACCTTGGTCTATAAGTAGGCAATTTTATCGACAAGTTCATATGAAATGCCAATACATTCAATCAACATCGTGAATACAGTTAAGTTATTATCAACAAACTATGGACATTTGGTTTGCCAAAACCCACTAATGTTGTACTAAACAACTCTTTGCAATCCTGATCTCAACACTCGTGCTCAACGCTGTGTACCAAAAAAAGCGGGGATTAAAAAAGTTTCAACTGACATGCTCACCTCCATTACTTCGACTATTCTAGCCTGATCAACTTCACAAATGCATGTGCTTTGTCTCAAGAATCTCATCATCATCGCTATACTTGTCCAAAAATCTTATTTTGCAACATTCCAATAATTAAACAATCATAAATCGTCATCATTCTTCAACTGAAAGACAACCTTCATCATTAAATAATTGAAACGCTTAGGTGCCAATGCCTTCGTTAAAAATTCTGCAAGTTGGTCTTCGGTGGGTATGTAGGCGCAAATTATCTCATTCGACTTGACCCGTTCACGAAGGTAATCTTACCTAATGCCAATGTGTTTAGAAATCAAAAACTTGCCTTAACCTTTGGCTAGTACGAGACATGTAGTGTTGTCTCCGTGTAGAACTGTGGGCTCCAACTGATTTTCATTTAAGTTCTCCTGGAGGACTTGGAACCATACCGCTATGCGTGCAGCAGAATCCGCGGCGACATACTAGGAATCCACAGTGCTGTGTGTGCAATGAGTTATTTCTTGGAGCTCCACTCAACAAGATGGTTAAAAAGGTATGTATGTATTCCCGAGGTAGATTTCCGCGTCAATAGATCTTCGGCCCATGAAGCTTCCACAAAGCGTGCAGCGCGCGCGACCAACTACTCTTACCCAAGAATAGACCGTATTTATTAGTTCCCTCAACATATCTCAGAACCGCTTTTAGTGCACGCCAATGACACTTAAGGGGATCTGTGACAAAGCGAGCCAAAGAGGCCCCCAAATATGCGATATCGGGTTTCGTACATACTACAAGATATAGGAGACTTCCAACTAATTAGCGATATGGAAACTTCCAATTTTTGCATTCTGGCTGTCGGTAAGTCAACAATTCAACACGTGTACAAGCTGAAAATGACAAAGATTTTGGTGTGGAGCCACACATGTGGAAACGTTCCAGGATCTTATCTACATATGCATTTTGTGTCCTATAGACACCATCTGGTCGTTAACTAATATTGATTCTAAGAAACCATTTGATCGTGCCCATATCCTTCATTTCAAAACGATTGCCTAAAGTCGTCTTCCCTCTTGAAAGCGTTTGTTCTTCCTTGGACATGAGTAATATGTCGTCTACATATATCATGATAATCAACTCCAATTGACCCTTTTCTATCTGGTAAACAGACAGGGATCGGCATCACTGGGAGTCATTCCACAGAGTGCTTTTGAGATCGAGTCTAATGTGAGGTTCCACATTCTTCCCGCCTGTTTGAGGCCGTAATATGCCTCCACCAAACGTAATAATTTTTTCATTTGTACTAAGTTTTCGTATCCAGGTGGCGGGTTTAAAAATATGATTTTATCTTCGAGCGCGGCATTCAAGAATGCCGTGCTGACATCCATTTGGTACAGATTTAATTTAAATATTAAAGAAAGAGACATGATCGTACATAATGTCGACATTATGGAGACCGCAGCGAGGGCGAGGTAAAAATCTATTCATTGAATCAACATATACATTTTACAACCCAGCGGGCCTTGAACTTCCTGACGTTTCCAGTTTCATTTTCCTTCGTTTTAAAAACCCAACGAATGTCGATGTGTTTTCGGTTCACTGGTGTGTTAACCAACACGTTCACTCCAAGCCGTTTAACTGATCCTAATTAGTCATCATACGCCTGTTCCCATTCTTCTGATTGCGGTGTTGACATTGCTTCGATGAATGTCATTGGCATTTTGATCATATTCGTGATTTCATCTGCTATAAAAGCTGCATCTTTCATATTTATGTTTCCTTCCATGCCAACACGTGACTTGGATCCTTCTTCAACGATTTATCGTAATTCATCTGCATTGTTTGCCGACTTGGTGGAATTATTGTTGTTAGAATTTGGCACTGATGGTGATATTTCATGCAGTGCTTTGACCTTGTTCTTTTAACCTTTGGACCAACCCATCTTTTTTTTGTGTATCTTAAGTTCAGGAATATTCCTGCAATCGAGCTTACTGATGATTTTATTAATGGTATAATCAATATCTTCGCGACTCAATTCGCGGTTCAGTCTATGAATTCCTTTGTTAACATTCTCTCCGTCTGAATTTATCATTGATTTATGTCTTATGAATGGCTTCCCCATCATTCTTGCTGTTACTGATTTTATTATTGGTATCAGCTCCAATTTCATCAGTGAGTCCAAAGTTAATATGTTCGTCATGGTTTATACGTTCAGCCCTTTCATATATTTCAGCCCTTTCCCCAATTATTTAGTTAGAATCATTGGTATGATTTGATGCTTTCTGATTCACAGCTTAATTCTTCAACTTGGTTTCTAATGCTTTGGGCTTTTTCCGTATGACTTTGGTTGTCATATTGTTGTTTAGATCTGTTTTCTTTGCTGTTGAGTGGCCAATAGATAGCGTCATCAATATTACTTGACGTGGTTTCAGTCAGTGTCAATTGTTCATCTTCTTACTCGATGAAAGTAGCATCCCTGGCTTGAAAAATGTTCCGGCTCGAGTGACAATAAATCTTGTAACACAAATTACTCTATGCTATCCCAATTAAAGTGCCCCTTTCCGCCGTCACATCCAACTTCGTTCTATTTGGAACGGGAATGTATATGAGCACACTGATTCCAAATGGTTTGAAATCCTTCAGGTATGCCTCTTTAATATGGAGTTTTCTTGTTTTCAAAGGTTGCAGGTGTGAATCTGTTTCTGATAATGGTTGAATACATGATGGCGTAACCCCACCAGAATTTGTGCAGTTCTGCATCCATAAGCATGGTTCTCGCCATCTATGTGAGAGTCCGATTCATTCCTTCTGCGACATGCATCTAAAAATGTGCAGCTCTTCCAGTTAAGACCGGTGCGATTACTTTTGACCCTCAGTTAGTCTTGTAATTCACCGGAGTTGTAATCCGTCCCCTGATCTGTTCCTACGATTTGTACTCCATATCCTCTATTTTACATGAAGGCTATGTATCTACTTATTTATTATCTTTTAGACTTTGCTTGCATTAAGAAAGTGAATGTTGGGCGTTTGTAGTCATCTATGTACGTTTGAAAGTACAATTCTTCGTTTATGTCCGGGATTGAGAATGGTGCACATGTATCAGGGTATTTTGGAATTTTTATTGTATCCGTTTGCGTGAAATTTGCCCTGTACACACCGCATGAAGTCGAGCAACTTGTTAAATACTTGCTTAGTGAAATATAGCAGTGAGAACTTTGAAAGATGCTTAAGACCGCTCGAGGATAGGTGCTCGAGTCAAACAGTTTTCTCATTGAGCAACGTTATGATAATGCCATGTTTTATTCGAGTTGAGTTCTGCAAAATGGTGAATTGAATGATATTATTCTATTCACCATGAAATTGTGCGAGATATCAAACTTTTAAGCTAGTAATGTAAAAAACATTATTTCCAACACAATGCAGTTTAAAAACTAAGATATTCATTTACTTCAAAGCAATACATTCAGTAAATCCAAATTCTTCTGGTCATGACTTCTGTTCGCTACGACCAAACACCGTTCCCACCAGTTAAACCGTTGAAACTCTGTTCGGCATGAATAACTTGAAACCCATCAACGTATTTCCGTTCCGATAATAAATACAAAAATATCTTTTTCTATTCTTCGCCATCACTTCCCAATTTTCATCATTACTATACGTCTATTGAATACATGGATGACCACATCTCTTTCCAAATATCCATAAACAAATTGAGAAATGCCATTCATTGCAGAATCGACATCAATATGAATTGCAACGTCAAAACTGCTTCCCTGATGGTTACACTATGAAATTTAATGTTTATTAATTTTATCATCTATTTATATGGTCACTCTCTAGTATTTCATTGATTATTTTGATTATCACTCTCTACAGTACCGATGATGATATCTTGCTATAGTATTTTTTAGTTGTTTTTGAGCTACAGTTTTTATTTCTACCATGAAATATTATAGTCTCTTGCTATTTCGATAGGGTAGCTAACTATTTATCTCTGATCACCTCACTAAAGATTTTACCATGTTAGTATTTCAGTATTCTGATTGTGACTCTCGACTGAGTTGAGATTTTCAGACTATTTCTTTGGCACATAAATCTGTGAGAGTTCTTCGATAATATTTTGAGAGTTTCAATTTTAAGGTCCCTTTTATCTGTCCAGAAGAATCCAATATAGATTGCTAATTTCCTGCAATTATTATTGGACTTCTCGTCTCTCTATACAGAATCTTTCCTGTCTAGTCTACCTTTTTTCTAGGTATCGACTTTATGAAGAAACGACTTCCTGCTACTCTGTAATAGAGCTACTATGACAACTACTGTCTATTTAGTCGTTCTACGTACCTCTACAGCATCTACGTCCTAACTCCCGTTTCCTATTCTTTCACACACACAATAGTTTATTTTGTGATATTTAAATTTCTTCTTTTCAATTTCCACCTCATAACCCTACTAACCATTGTAATGAATGTCCTGATGAGTAATTCCAACATGATGCAATTAATGATAATCCAGTTTGTAACGTACTTGCAGTTATAGATAATATTTCAATCAATATGATACACAACCCGGGCATAACTTTTATTTTATTAGTAGTACCACTTAAATATCGATATGGTTTATTATCACTATTGTCTTTTTTAACTATATTTCTGACGTCACGAAAGTACCGAAACACAATATCAAAAACCATGTCAACGGTAACGGATGTAAAAATATTGAAATGAGGTAATGAATGAAATACCAACCGTAATTACTTGTGCCGTAACGCTGAATATAAAGAATCGAGAAGCAAAGCAGGAAACAGTACACTGATTAATGACAAATGTTTTTGTTGCGGTCTTGTAGTGAAATTGAGAATACCAGAAGCGCCTAAGAGAGCAAGTGGAAAAGTCAAAAATATTGAACGAGGAATTGTAGTTTTGATATACCAAGGGAATGGTTAAGTACCTCATGCAACACTACCAACTTTGCGAGCATGCAGCAACGTAATACAATGCTGACACTGAGACATATTGATGTTTTCTACGAATGGTGGGAATATTTTAAAGAATTTTTTGGTATTGCATGAACGATTAAGGAAGAATTGCGTCAAAACCGGACTATTTTCTTGGAGCATTTCGTAATGGTGAAATCATGAGAGTGAATGGAAGTACACGAAAAGTAATTGAAAATGTATGGGAGTACCGTGAAAATATTTTGCCATATCTTCCAGTCCGTGAACGTTTAGAAGGACTCTTAGAATTACTGAATGAATTCAGTGAAATACTAGTACACTACGGAGAGGTCACCGAACAACTACCAGACTTTATTGAAGATGTATCAAACAGAAAAATCGCGACTTGAGCTTTAAAGAGGTTTTTCAAACACTCCGTTCAGAGGATGGCTATAATCATAACATGGTTCTAATGGTTCAATGGATGACTGATAGAACAACGAAGAGATGAGCATTATCTAATTTGCAGCCGAAAGGCTTGCTCCATTTTCGAAGTTGGAGGCTTATGATTCAAAGAGAACTCTGTGTATTGGCTGCTAAATTTGAAGACGTTGTGATGGAAGAAGAGGAACATACTTCGTGTGCCCCTGTGATTGGTTCGGCTATGAATATAAATAAAGAGATGTGTGATCATATTGATAACAACTGTGAATCTGAAAATCAACTACGACAATCATAATATTTTGGACCTTACACTGAACAAGACACATGTTTTTTATAATTCTCTTTATGTTTCTCTTTACTGTTGGATTGAAGTACCAAATGTTTTTATTCTCACACCCACATCCTATCAAAAATAGTTTTTGTAATATATATTTTATAGTGCTTTAAAGTATTTTTTCTATTTTGAAAATAGAAATGAGTGACTCATTTATTTATTTAAAAATGAGTTATTTATATATTTATCTGAGATGGAGATAAATTATCTCCCCAAAAAATTATATTAATTTTTAGAAAAATTTAATTTTCACCGAAAAAATATTAATTTTCCAACATTAACAATATTTCCCGGAACATCTCAAAACAGGGCTACACAGCACTAATTGAGACAATAACAGACGTTTGTATTCGTTTCAACACTTGTTGCGCCACTTATAAACTATTTTGATCATTATCAACTGGAGATGTAGGTCTTATAGAGCCTGCCTTTTCGAGGCGTTTCAATGTTCTTTTCTCAGCAAGAGTCGAATCAGACTCTTATTTCTGTTGTAACTTCGTAACAGCAGACTCAAATGAAGGATGTTCTACGATTGGAGCCTTAGGACCAGTACAATATTGTAATCTCGCGGATTTATCCTGAATTTAGTCGAATATCGCTCGGGCATAAGCTAGAGTAGTAGATTCAGATTGGAGTACAACTGTAACCAGATCTAAGTCTTCCAATTTTTCAATAAACGCTCAAGTACTAGTTCAGCGTCATCTGTTAGTAAATCACCTGGTTCTTCTATGCTCAAATGTATATTGTGATCCTTAATCTCCATATATCTTTTGAGCATAGAAAGGTGGAACTCCAACGGGTTTTCTCAGATATTTTTGCCTTTAAATGGGTAAAACGCCTTAATTTGGCTGCAGAAATTTGATAACACAATTTCTGCATCAATGCATATACGTTTTCAATTTCAGTACTGAATTCGGATAGTACATCCTTTACAAGAAAATTATACCTGTGACTATGACATCCTACAATATACCAAACCTTTCTTGCAAATGCCTCATTCAGATTTACATTGTCACCAACCATAACTCCCACATATTCCATTGATTTATAGTTTACTGAAACTGTGAAAGGCAAAAATTCATAATGCTAAATTGCATGTTGTGTCTCTTCATTATACATTGGAGAAATCGCCAATTACAATTTTTCAAAATCCTAAATTGTTTGACGCTGGGAAAGCAGCAGATTATGCAATGTAATTGGTGTCTCCGGTGCTCTATCCGTCGAAAACAACGCCAAAAATTCTGTGTAAAATACTTTTAATCTTATTCTCAACAACTAATGTTAGTTTCCCAATGTAAGACATCAGTGTAGTTACAGATATCGGTTGGTATTTAAAGTTTCGTCGAATACTGGGTTGTTAACTAAGGAAAAAGGTTGTAGGCAAATAATAACGCACTCAAGCCACCCATTGACAGCAATGGGTTTTGACGGGTAACATAAATGGGAAAAGAAACGTTTCGGTTGAGCCTGGGATTCTTTGTGTTGTCGATTGACTCTATCATTGTGATGAATATTGATATGAGTAAATGAATTTTGATATCTAGATCCTGTATGTGTTATAATTCCATTAAACTAAGATGGCAAGTGCCTTTCCTTTTGTTACAAACATGTTCAAGAATCGGACTCTGGTGATAAGGAAATAGTATCGAGCTGTTGGCTCCAACATGAAGTTCAACTTGGATCTCTTGGATACAAAAAATTCTAAATATTATGTGGCTTTTCTCAATTGACTCAATTCAACAGATTTGTAGAAGTTAACAGCAGACGTCACTGAATTGAATTGAACGGGGCGAATTATTGTGAATTCACATTCACATGATGTGGGAATGTGTTGTATCCAA
>JAULBU010045518.1:0-13742 GCA_032358235.1 Odonthalia washingtoniensis | reverse complement strand
CAATTTCCTTACTTATCTCTGCACAGCCGCCGCCGGCTGAATAAAAAAGAACCTCACTACCGTTATCAATTACCGTCGTCTTTAGTCCGAAAAAGACACACACTTGCAGATGAATCTAAATCACCTAGTGCTCTACTAGGCGGCGGTACGGTGCGATCTAGGTCGTAGAATCGCCTCCACTAATTGATCGCAGCAACGCATTTGTACGACACCAATTTTTCGTAGAAAGAATGGCATCTCCGAATAAGTCAAAGTATACTGAGAATATGAACAAAGGATTGAAGTGCGATTTAAAACATTCAACATATGATAACGGTCGGAGTTCGAACTCATTATGTGGTTGCTTTGGGAAATGGGGATTGGAATCGAACCTACGGCGCGTCAAAAGAAGAAATGTGACAGTTAGAATTGAACTCAAAGAGTGATAATAATGGATCAATGGATCAATGGATCCATTGCAGCCACGTTAGCCATAAGTTGTAATCGAGTGTGATGCTTGTTTTCCATATCTATCTACGATTTCACTACATTTCTTAACAATGAAGAATCCACAGCTGTAGGGTAGATGTTTGGTTTTTATGAACGTAGAAATTTTACTTGCTTTACTACTTGCATAATCCTTAACTTCGAAAATTTTGAATTAGACTAAATGTTTGATAAAATTAGTATCGGTATATGGGACTGAATTATGCACCCAAATCGTTCAGAAACAAGAAAAACAAAGATTTGATAAATTCATTATTTATACAATGTGAATAAAATTTCATACACGAATATAGTATCCATTGATACGTATATATATATATATATATATATAGTTATATTTATATATATATATTTATATATATATATTTATATATATATATTTATATATATATATTTATATATACATATTTATTTATACGTAGTTATTGGTATCTTTTGGTAATGCTACTTGGATTTTGAGCCGTTGGTCCGGAAAGCGGTCGAACTGGATAGGTAAGTGTGGTCACATTGATTGTTCAATACAATAGCAGAATTGTGAAGTTGCCCAGTTCCTCAAAATGGAATATACAAAAAATTGATTTAGTTTCTCAATGTATGGCTGTACAGTTAGCTTTCTTTGATTTGAAATCAGTCAGTCCGGCTCCGTCTGACGTCGGTGCATTCAGTCCTTCATTCTACATGTATGTACTATTAAACCGTACTATAAATGAACCACTGCCAACCACTAAGGAGAGCACATGGGATGGAGGGAGGGCATTACGCTAATATTCAGTAAATTTTATTGTGATGAAATGAACGGTAGAATAAATGCATGAATATATTTGTCATGGCTGAGTCACTAAATAATATATTTCTAGCACTTAGGGTCTACAGAAAGCAGGAAGGAGTTCACTTTTATCGAGTGACTTGTATCTCCATGTATCGGAAGGCTGTAAATCAAGTATGGGGTATTATGAAAAGTACACCAACAGCCAATGCCAAGAATAAAAGAAAGGAGGGAAGCTTAATGGACAAAATGATTGAAACGTTAGTAGCAGTCAACAGTTGCTAAACAGATGACGATGCGGGGAAAAAATCCGCGAAATCAACCAGCTGAAATTTTAAACCCATAACTGAAGTTGATATGCAATTCAAATTGAACGAAAATTGCAATCTTGCGATTTAATTCTGCTTGGATTGACCCATCTTATCTTCTGCATGATCGTTAATATGTCGGTCTACATTGTTTTCAACAAGGGTAGCGTCCAAAGAAACTTGATTCTTCGATGAATTATCAGATGATTCTGAGTTAATAGTCAGGTTTTGACGTGTGGGCTGATATTGCGCCGACAACCTGGGGCTTTCATTACTGATACTGCTAGTGCTAGGATGGTTGTTGGCCCTGAACGGACTATGTATAGCATTTGTTTGGTTCGGTGCAGCAACTAACAAGGAGCCAAGTTGAATGCTAACATGAGATCTAGAAGGACTTGTATTTTCATCCGGGTTTGTTCCACTTTCAAAGTTTCTTTCATTGTAAACGGATGGAGGTAGAGTGAAGAAAGGAAGAGGCATGTCTGAAACGGATTCACTGAAGAAAAAGATTGATGGAAAAGTATGGAGTGATGTGTTTGTGTGCAGAAAGAATGTTTCGATAAGTGCTGACACCAGGAGCGGCGTTAAATAATCCTTTTTGAGAGAGAAAAGTACTGCGAGAAAAGAAAATATACATAATATAGATATCCCTCGGAAACGCAATATATTGTAGGTCAGTACAACTGACTGACCCGAATACTATTCGTGTAGACGACATACAGAATAATCCAATTTGCAATTTTTGGATTAAATTTCGACTGAAAAACTCAAAATAATTTTGAGTCAATTATTGACGGGAGAACGAAACTACACAATTTTAATAAAAGAAAAGTTGGTAAGTTGGTTTCCAACTCCGAGTCAAACCTACCGCCTTCTTACCAACTTTTTCATTTTTATTAAAATTGTTTGTTTAAAAACAATTTTTTTTAAAAAAAGGAAAAGTTGGTAAGTTGATCTTCATATCCGAGTCAAACCTCCCGTCGTCAACATTTCGTTTTTTAAGTTACCTTGTTGCATGTTGGTGTAAAAAATTTACAGCAACATGCCACATGGACTTTGTCAACTGGTCTTTTGAAAAACAGTGACGTACATAGTGGCATACCGTAGATTTAGCGGGATACCATATGTGTAGAAATTATAAAAAAAAATGTTGTTGACAAACCAACATGTAACATGGTCGTCGTCAACTTTTCGAGACAAGGAGACGAAGAACATCCCCAGAGCTGCAATGTATGAGACGAGGACCAACTTTTCTATTTCTATTTTTTTTCAGATACTTTATGTAATAACGTTATGACCGATTTACCTACCGTACAGTTGCTATGGGGAAAAAAATCCAAAATTGCACTACGTTATTACATGTGTCATCTATTTTTTTCTAAAAATAGAAAAGTTGGTCTTCGTCTTCTATTTCAATTTTTTTTAAAAACCTTTCTATTTTTTTTAAAAAATAGAAAAGTTGGTCTTCGACTCATACATTTCAACTCTGGGTCATGTTTAAAAACATAAACATATATTTAAAAAAAAGTAGAATTGTTGGTCTTCGTCTCATACAAAACAGGCGAATCTACGTGTTTTCTAGAAAGGGGAATGCGGTGTGACAAGAACGGTGAGGAGAGAACAATCTCGCGTTACTTGTCTCCTCAGGTTGGCAGCTTTTTAATGCTGATAAGTGTTGTAAGCGAAAGGCACTTGTAACGTGTCAGAAGCTAAACGGCACTTGAAACGTGTTGGCCATTGTTAGGCGTGTCAGCATACATAATGGGTGACAGGGAGAAAGTCTTACTTGGTCAACTTTTCCTTTTTTTAAAAAGACGAACACAAACTATTGCTTTTTTTCAGAAAAGAGAAAAGGAGGTCTTCGTTGGTCATATATTTCAGTCGGCGAATGGTATCCGCGAATATTGGTGGTGTAGCTTATTACTACTATAATTAGGGAGAGGGTGTATGAAGCTTGACTTTTACTGGATCACCGCTTTGTTGAACTTGATACCCTCCTGGTAAAGTCAAGTGTGTTTCGAAGCCTTTGGTAGTTAAGTTCTTGTTATAGTATGTGAGTTTGTAATTTTCGAGTGTCTTACTCGCTTGAAAGCACCTTTGAGTGGAACAGCGATGCAATGATACACTAGTATTGCAAATTTCCAACACGTGTGTAAACTGAAACAATACACTTCCTTGTTCAGTACTGTATAAAATTCATAACGTCGCCAAGTCTATATTTGGTGTTTCTGCGAATTATAATAAACAAAGCTAAGGCCACCCCTTGCTTGTTTTCAACTCTCCTGCTCACTCGTGAACAAACAAAAATAAAAAACTTTTTCTTCTATAATAATTAAAACCCTTGATTAATCTAAATAGAACACCTTGATACTTCCATCTTGCAGTTCGTACTGGCACGAATGCGTTGATCTTTGATATGTACCGGTCTCCCCTCGATCCTGTAACCTGGCGGTGGTTGTATAGGAATACAAGCCGTCGTAATATCCAAGTTTGAAGTCATTGTACTAAATTGAGTATAATATTTATAATTATACATCACATACTTGTGATCGTTTGATAGTACCACATATCAAAGCTTATTTAAATAATATTATCCTCTGAATGTCTCTGGAGTATTAACTGCCTATTTATCATTTGTTGATACCCGTTTACATATTTATGTCCATGAATCTAATCCTATTCCATGGAATCATGATTGATAAGCCATATCAATTAATAACAACGTTCAGCAGTGTCTATGCGAGACATTCGACATTGTCCTTCATCCCTAATCCATAAAAAAAAGAAGAAAACTAACAGTCAATGCTCACAACCAGATGTTTTACTAAAGCGTAAAACTTTGCTTCTGGTAGTGGCTTCGATAGAATATCAGCTACTTGCCGGTCGGTGGGAATGTATTTGAGGGTGATTGCACCTTCATCCTTTTTCTCACGCAAGTAATGATATCTGATCCCAATGTGTTTTGAGGTAAGGAATTTTCCTTCTCCTTTTGATAAGATGATACAAGCAGCATTGTCTTCATACATTACGGTGGCCCCTTCTTGTCCCATTCCAAGATTTAGCAACAAATTTCTTATCCAAATAACCATTCTCGCAGCTGAGTTTGCAGCTACATACTCAGCATCGAATCATGAAGCACATAAATTAGTGTCGTTAAGCTAAATACAGTGTCTCCAGTGTAAGATGATGGTTATGCTTGAAGTGTATTTTCGTTATTTATAGTAACGGGAGTTTACACTATTTGTGTGCTTGAGGTGTGGTTTCATCAATTTCTTCTATTTTTAAAAAAATATAATTATGGGCCCAGTACGAAAGTGACATCGAGATGTCACTTTCTCCCTTGGGCCGCCCGGGGTGACATGTACAGTATTTGACAGTCACGCGTGTTGCGTACCCAGTACAAGCATCATGTCGGGGACATAGATAAATGGGATGCGGTGACCTGTACGGAGATACAGTGAAACCAGTATGTATGTAGAGGTCATTACAGAGTTTTGGCAACACTGGTTTTTGCTGTCTTACTTTTAATTTTGGTACACGTCTAAAAAATCATGGGCTAAGGCGTGTGTAAACGAAAAACGACAACAAATTTTGTCTCTTACTTTCAATTTAACTGATAATGCGATAGGGAACAGGCATGTAGCCTTCTCAAAATGTTTGGACAGTAGTTAATGACGACGACGTCCGATATGGACGAAAAATATATGTATGAAATCGTAGTTCTTCGTAGTTTCTGATACACTGCATGGAAAAAAGGTGTATAGCACCATTTGTAATGTTATGTAACAATGAATGTGTTGTTGAGTATCTCAGTAATAATTTCAATGCTACATAGCATTTAAAATGGTGCTATTGAAGCAATAGAAATAAAGAAGGAAAATGTTGTGGAAAAATCACCGGAAAAATTGTGTACCGTTTTAAGTTTTATTTCTATTGCTCACTGAGCACTGTTTTCTTTTTATCACTCAGGACCAACAGAACAAAGTCACGTTGGCAACTGTCTTCGATGTGTAAAGTTCACGAACTGCGGGGAAAGGATACTTTAGCCATGCGAAGTTTTCAAATAGTAATTATATCATTATTATTAATTAATTTATTGTTTGTTCTATTATATCGGTTTAAGAATAATATCTTATTCCGGGGTCATAATTACAGTTATGCGTCCAAACAATGAAACACCTTAATAATTTAGTAATTGGGTCATGGCCTGTAAAAAGTATCTAATAATCAGGTTTACTTACAGTGACTGTACTGAGTGTGGTCACAGTAGCCGTACTTTACTCTATAGAAAACGTCGAAAAATGGGTCTCAAACGTCCTGTATCTCGCCCATACCTTTCTGGATCACGTCCAAACTTGGTATGGAATTTCGTAATACTTCAAGTTAATCCCACAACAAGCTTGGGGATGATCTGGATAAAACATGGTAGAGATTGGGATAAAAACCAATTTTTGGATGAAAACGTCCAAAAATGGGTCTCAAATGTCACTGGTTGGTCAATGTCTACTTTACTGTAAACTACATTCATTACTAAATTATTTTCTTAAACTCTCTTTGTAAACTTCCAAAATAACATGCAATACATTTATTGATAAAAATGATTTCATTACTATTTGTAAACTTGCTATGGCGAAAATATGTTTTGGTCAGAATTTTTGAAGTGAAAATAGCTACTAGCTTTACTTCTATTTTATTGGTCCTGATTGATAGAAAATTTGCTCAGTTAGCAATGGAAATGGAAATTAAAAAATTAAAAACATTTCGAATGATTTTTTCCACCCCATTTTTCTTCTTCATATTTATTGATACAATAGCACCATTTTCAATGCTAAGCAGCATTAAAAGTATTAATGAGGTCCTCAGCAAAACTTTTATTGCTACAAAGCAATAAAAATGGTTCAATTCACTATATTTTTCCATGTAGTGTATGTCCAAGACTAAGGCGACGCATACCGAACGCAACGCGTATTTCAACATTACCCGCGTGGGGATCGAAAACACCACGCAAAGTACACTTTGCGAAAGAGCTTGCCGATAATCCATCGGTCGATACCGAAAACAACATGGTAGTCCCGGAAAGCTCCGTGGACACCAACGAATCACCTTCCACATTGATGGAAGCGGATCACGACCAGTAAGAAAACCTGTACACAGATTCGATCCGGCCAGGATACATCAACTCTGGTGGACGCTCAGAAACACCCATGGGTGTTGATGAGCCCATACCACGCAGTTGCAACCGCGTGGGATGGACTTCCAAAAAGCGTAACGACCAGACATCACAGCCATTTATTTATCACCAATGTTACGAATTCAACCACATTTATCCGAAATGTCGACTGCAATTCTCCTAAATGGAGCGAGTCGTCACCAACTATGAGAAGTTGTCAACGGAACAGAAGGCGCGTGTATCCGATACCGCATTCCGTATGGCGAAACTGGCGTTAACGGCACACCAACAAAACGACAACCCTTCGGTAGGGGAGAAGATACCAAAGCTAATGAAAATACCCAGGGAAACTAACCCCGGGACTTGCCGAAGAGCCTTATTTTACAATAAAGAAAATGTTGAGTCACCCTCGGACTCCTTCTCAAAGTCCCCTCACCTCCCCAGCCGCTGCCGCTACTCACCCATCATCGTCATCACCAGCAACGAAAATTTTCGGTTGTCGCCAACGCCCATGGCGAATAATGAAGCGCACAGGAGCACAGGGTGCAATCTTCGAACTGACTCGACGCAACTATCGAGTGTACGCTAATCTGGGCCTATCATTACGTTCAAAAAAACTGATTGCTGCATTCCTGGGTACAGGTGTCGGCTCTAGTTATATCAGACGCTCCGACCTACCGTACGGATTGGAGAAATTAATCAAAACCCTCAAAGCGTCTACCAACATACGAAATGCTAATAATAGGTCCATTAATATGGCCGAGACGATAAAACTAGCCACGCAACTCGGATCCCAGACCGAGATGATGACAAATGACGTGGTCGACCGACTCGCAACGTCAGTTATCCTCGGTTGTGACGTTTGCGACAAACATGTCGAAGAAATCCGCCCACGCAGGTGGTTATTTGAACTTGAAGATGGTACCAAGGTTCCAATCGTCTGAAAACCTAACAAGTGACTCTTGGATGACCGGCCGTTACCAGAAGAACAAGAATATATACCCGCAAAGGGGAGAACTTCGCCGAAGATATATGTTATAGAACAGACGGTAATAAAACCGAGAACACAGACCTGGGTTCCAGTCAAGACTTCACGACAAGGAATAATCCTCGTTGAATCAACATAAAGCCTATATGACAACCACTTATGACTCACAGGAGCAGGATTTGCTGCCATGACGGACGGAAAATCGTTCCGAATATTATTCCCCAACTTTGTAGAGGAACCAATAATACGGCTCCTAAACTAACACATTGATAACGCAAGCCCGCACCCAACCTCCCTAGTCGAGTCGCATATTTCTCACGCTCAAATTCTCGACCTAATCGCCAAGTCATATTCACCGAAGCAACCACCTTCCATGTTTTGAAAGCGTCAAAAATCCGCCAAAGACCTGGCGTTAATCAACAAACATCTTTCCGACCTTCGCGAGTCGCATATGGAACAAGACAAAACACCAACAAAGGTGAAATACGTACTACTTGGAGTACCCGAGGAACGCCAATATGAGATTAGAGCCATGTTGAAAAACATGAACCAATTTTAGTCGGTAAATTGGAAAACATAAACGTGACCGAGCACGCCATCGACCTCATAAATAGTACAAGGCCGTTAAAATCACCACCATATCGGGCAGGACCTAACACAAAAATGTGAATCTGTGAATCCGATTCAGTCTACTGCGAATGGCTTTGAGCGTCGACCACCTCGATCATAGAAAAGGACGTAAGGGATAAGATATACCACTAGAAATACTAGAGAGCATATTAAAAATATTATGCAATAATATGATGGACATATTATTTACATCACGAAATCATTTCGTAGTATGATACTAGAGAGGATCATCATTAACAAATAAAATCGAATGAACGTGAATGATACAGAGTGAGGGAACACGTACAGGGTGACCAAATACAGTAAACATATACACGTGTACATAAGACAGAATAAATCTTGTGAGAAATAAAGAAGCCAGAGACGGTCACACGTGTGCTTACACACCTATCAACCACTGCCGCCGGCAGTACCGGTAATAGTATACATACTTACCCCGACGATCACGATCTGTAGAAACCAGAATAAAAGTTAACTTCATAACAAACAATACCCCAGATCCAAAACCTGTCAACCGACATTAAGGTGCTACCCCAATTGCAGAATCAGACAAAGACGTCAAACTAGTATACGCTACGCTAAGCGGAAGACTTCGGCGTGATACAATTGCGGGGACACCATTACTTGCGGCACTCGTAACCGACCGCGAACTAGGGCCGGCTGTGGACACCACTCTAATTAGAGGTCCACGTCTTAAACACCCCCGCACCTATTTTACGAGATTAGAATAGAGGAGGAAGACAAAACCCGTGCACCACACGATATTTAATAAAGGAGGGAGAATTGTCAGCAAGGACATCAGGTAAATAAATAAGAAGGTAAATATATCAAACCTAAAGACAGGCTACTGGGGCTACTGCAGGAAACGAGGGGAGGAAGACCCAATCAGAAACAAGTTGCAACAATAAAGAACCACAAGGGAAGAAATCCCTTCAACAAAAAACTAGAGAACTCGAACAATTAGAGGTAACCAAGCAGCTCAAGGCCGGAGTGATTGAGCCTGCTTATTCTGAATGGGCAGCACCAGCCCTCTTCGCACCTGAGAAATATGGTAAGATTAGATTTTTTATCGACTACTGAAAGCTAAACCAAGTCTCCGTGAAATACAGTTACCCACTTCCTCGCATGGACGAGTTTATCGACTCAGTTGGAGATGCCAAAATATTTACACCCTCGAACGCATACTCTGGCTATTCGTAAGTACCAATTATAATAGCAGATAAACACAAAATCGCGTTCGTCTGTCACGCGGGTACATACCAATACAACCGAACGCCATTGGGGCTTACAAATGCACGCCCAACGTTTCAACACGCGTTGGACCTCAACTAAACAAGTTCATATGGCAGACTTGTCTCATCTACTTGGACGACGTAATCATCTACTCCAAGACCGTGGAAGAACACATCAAACACGTGGATGAAATCCAAGACTATCTCGCAGCGGAAGGTGTCACGTTAAAAATCAAAAAATGTAACTTCTTTACGAGTACCGTCGAGTACTTCGGTCATGTCATCAAGCCAGGAAAATTGGAAATAGATCTAACAAACACGGAGTATATCCGGAAAACGAAACCACCAACGTCAAAAATGGAACTGCGATCATTCCTAGAACAACGTCTATAGACTATTTATACCAAGATTCACAAAAACTGCCTTGAAACTTAACGAGTTGTTGAAGAAGAACAACCCAGACTAGTTCTACTTGAACGAGGAACAGCTTCAATCCTTCCACTCTCTGATAGAGTCCGCAGGCACATCACCTATACTTGCGTTACCCCAACCTACCGTACCCGGTTTACACGGACGCAAGTAACCACCAGGTCGGATGCGCACTCTTCCAAACACATCCAGATGGAGAACCAAAACCTACCGGGTATTGGTCCCGCTCATTGAGCCAAGCAGAGAAAAGATATGTTGCAACCGAACGAGGTTGTCTTGTCTTCGTATGGGCTCTCAAAATACTTCGTCCATACCTTCTCTATGAAAAGTTCATCGTTTTCACAGACCATTCAGCGCTTGGCTGATTGCTTACCATAACTGACCCATCAGGCAGACTCATGCGTTGGCGACTACACCAGGCTGAATTAGATTTACACGTACAGTACAAGATTGGCCAATCCAACACACAAGCTGGGCAATTGTCGTGGCTGAAAACATCCACAGAAACAATCGTGGATGACGAAGAGGAACTTCCAACATTCACTATGACGGAAGAAGATTTAAACACCCTGGAACACGTTTCCTGTTCATCGAAAACGTCCAGTTAGACACGATGACGGCCGACGACGACCAAACTTCACACAAACTGGACGATTCAAATACTGACGCCATATTCGCAACATCACCGGGTCCAATACAGTCCGACCCGTTATTCCAACAAATATCCATCGAGGAGTTACTCATCGCACAACCATTCGACTCCTTTTGTCGTAAAATACGCCAAAAGCTTGAAGAGGGGGCGGACCAACCTTCGGTTTCAATGACGACTAATTAATAATACGAAAAGCTCAAAATGGACCCCAACTAGTCATCCCTCACACCTTGAAGGCAATAATAATGCATATACACCTTTACGACAGACTTGGCGCTCATCCAGGTAGGAAACTATAACAGACAATACGCCTTCACATGTACTGGCCTGTATGCGCAGTCGAATGTTACGTAACAGCGTGGCGATGTCCCAATTGTGTCCGCAACGGCATTAAACTATGTAAGAATGCAATGGAACTTCAATTATTTCCGACAGAATCGCCACTCGAATACGTCTTCATATACATCTTGGGTAAACTAATCAAAACAGCACACGGAAAACAGTACATCCTAGTAATATCAGACCGCTTTACAAAGCTAACCAAGATCGTACCTATGAAGGGGTTGTCAGCAGCCGAAGTGGCCAACACTTTGTAAACAAATGGGTCTTCAACTACAAAACCTCGAGGGAACTTATCTCCTATAACGGAGGATACTTCACCGCCAAGTTCTTCCAGGACGTATGCCAAATATTGAACATTCAAATTGTCTTTACCACAACGTAACATGTCCAGAAGAATGGACAGATCTAAAGATACAATCGGACCATCAAGTCTACAACACGCAGCTACTTGGGTGACCCCCGAAGGCTTGGGTTTGCTATACCGGCACACTAACATACGCCTCCAATTGCCAGCCACACAGCTCAACATCATTAGCACCGTTCGAGGTTTTATCACGGCCACCACCATCATTGGAGTTAAAAGGGGAAGCATCAAGATCACAAACTTCAAGAGAGGCCAGGGATACCTGGAAGACATGGTTGGAAATGGCCCTCCGAAAAACGAATGGAAAGCTCGACCGGGCACAAGCCTGTTATAAACGCAAGAAAGACAACCGACTAAGATGACTGACGGCGAAAATCTTACCAGACGGCTAGATATTTCTATGCGTCGAACACCGGGATGAACGTGAACACCGCCACAAATTGGTTGCAGTAGCAGACGGTCCCTACATGGTTAATGATGTAAAGGGACATATAGTTTTAATCGAACGACTTGACAGGTCGTTTGAGAGAGATTCACGATCACGGGTAGTTTTGCACCCGAACTACGAACCTTGGAAGAGATCCAAAAAGCCATACGCACACTTACGGACAAGGAGATAACCCCCGAGGACTATCTAGTATCGGTGACCGCCAACACTCGGGACGCGCTGAGCGGAATAACAATCCGGACTAACCATGACTCTTCAGAAGTCCAACGGCCAATGCCAACTAATAGTGAATAGATCCCTATCGGTCAGAACGAAGATGTAATTGAATATTTAGTTGAGAAAGCTGCAGGACATGAAAAAACTCTGAACAAGCGGAGGACGACCCAACCCCAACGGAGAACCAGAAACACATGAGCCGAACAACGACCAACGGTCTGCAGGAGTAGAGGAGTACGCCATAGAACGGATATTAGACCACGACAGAAATACCGATGAAATGCACCCGAGCATGGAAATAGGAGAAACAACTTACAGAGTTAGGTGGTTTGGCTACACGTCGGGATAGGATACCTAGGAGCCCATCAGGTATCTCCCGCTAAATAAGTTAGTGAGCTACCATAAACGAATGGGGGTGGCGTTGCCGAATAACATAAAAAAGCAATCGCGAGATGAAATAAACTTAAATAAGCCAACAGACACCAATTTGGTGGCCAGGACCAACGACGAAATGAAAAACATGCAATCGGGTCTAATAGTGGATGATTCACTGACAAAATAATTCGTCACCGACACCCATTACACCAAACCCTCAAAAAAACCAGTTCGCACTTCCTGTGATCTACAAGCCTACAGTACCACGTGTGTGTGTTGTCGTTCCGAAAAGCCCCCAGGTGGGAGGCATACAAGCTTAAAACGTCGACACCATAACACCGACCGCCACGCTCACACGGGAAGACATACCTTACCACGACGTAACGAAACACCGCCGCGTACAATCTTAAACACCTCCGACATCATCGGATGAACGACTTTCCCATTTCTCTAAAGAGTCATCTTACGCTATGAATGGTCAAATTCGGCCCGATAACAACCTCAACCGTCGACGAAATGCCTCAACAACTATCCGTGAACATTCACGTCCGTAATACAAACATAATATTTCTGTAATACACAAATCTGTTCGTAAGGCATACACAACACAAACGGCTCCACCGGTAGATCGCAACGAACGCCTCAGGAGTGAAAACAGTTTAACCCATCTAAGCGGACGGAGACTGACGTCTTTCGATTCTCTCCACCGACCTCATCGCATTAATTATCATCGAAGAAATACACCCCCGTAAACAAATTGGGGCGACAAACACATAACAGGTAATTCATCTGCCTGAGGATTAAAAGCAACGTCAAACTCCAACAAAGAGGAACGAAAATAGCGGACGCAAGTTCATTTCGGTTAAAACATTCACCGCCTTCATAGCGTCGTATCAACACAAGGCTAAACAACTAAAACAAAAACAGATGATTTATCTGGTTTCGATTCAACAACAAAAACAAATTCAAACTGTAAAAATAAGTGGCCAATAGCTTACGCGATCAAAATCGCGGTTTAACAAAACAAAACAAACTACGAAAATCTAGGAAAGACGACTGCGGAGATAATCGTGCAGTTCAAATCAACTCCCTGTGAGTTACCGCTCTTCAACACCAGTTTCACGAAGAAACTGTGGAACAAAATCCGGATCAGAGGCCGAACCAGGCGCAGAATAAACCCCCATAGGGACAGAAAGCCGAACAACGTCAAACGCAAGCGCGAAGTCACGTGGAACGGGGTCATGTACCCAGACGCCCCACCATACGTGTAAGTGGACGGCTCTATATCGTCCATAACGGCGTCATCATTATCTCATCCGCCCGCACCACCACACTA
>JAULBU010045507.1:0-13742 GCA_032358235.1 Odonthalia washingtoniensis | reverse complement strand
TAATAACGATTTGAATTAACCGTCCCTTCTCCCTTTCCCACACATGATAACAAGAACCTTCTGCCAGGAAGTAATAACAATTATACGTTCACCTTCTTCTCCCTGCACCAAACAAATAATAATAACAAATTTATAGAATTTGTATTCTAGAAATGACTTTGCAATCGGGTGCGAGGAACAACAACGAACGGGACGCCGCCACTGTACCTGTTAATACCGAATCTAGGCTTATCCAACATACGCCAGCCACTTTACCTGTTAATACAGCATCTCGGCCTATAAAACCGATACCAGTAACTATCGAACCTCGACATATCCTTACTTAACGTAAATGTGCACCTGAACATTGCCGATATCGGCTCAATTCGAAGAGGGTGTACATCCAGCTGAAACTAGGGACGATGGAAATCGAAGCAGTAGGAAAAAGAGGTGAAATAACCGTGACTAGATGAGTGGAGGACTGAAGGAAATCGTCGATGTACTCCGACCCCAGAATGCCGAAGAAGCCGGAAAACAAGAAATGGGCGAAAGTGAACGTGTACAATATCTTGCGATCGATGCAATGGCCCAGTCCACGAAGAAATTTATGTAGGCAATCAAAGATGCAAGAGAAATGTTAGGATCTGAATCTAATTCACAAGACCAGTCACTGTTTCAAACTGTAGTTTCCAACCTCTGCGGCCAACTTAGTGAAAGTACATCTAGACACAGTCAATAAGTTTTCAATGACTTGGACGCATGTAACCACCGCTTTGTAATTCTGCCCTAATTTTCTCTCTTCTGTTTAAAGTAGACGTATTTCTTCGCCCCCTAATCGGATTTGTATCAATATATAGATCGTTTTAAAGGTAAAAATCAGGAGATCCTTGGACTTTGTTTTCTTCGTGCAAAGGAATATCCTCGAACTCGTCCCTTTCTGCATGATATATAATAAAACTTTGTAGTTTGCATGTCACCGCTATAATTTTTGTAGACTTTCCCAGTCTTGTCCTGACGTGCCGCCAAAAAATACCGAACCGGCTGATAGCCAACACAAACACTTGTTCGACTGTCATTCGACAACTTGAGTCATAAAAGTTAAAGGAATCTTTATCCAGCGGTAGATTTCTACCAGAATATGATGTAACCACATTCTGTGTATTGCGATACGCGTCATCTGTCACGATGATTGCTCAGTCCGGAAGTTCGCCACTAAACACCGGACCGTGTAGCGAATAATCTTGGATTGCAGTCGAGTTGTGAGTCTCTCTAGCATGCGTTGTCGAAACGAACGCGAACTTGTAGTCAGATGTAACTGCTGCTTGAAATAGAATTGCAAAGAAAACTTTTCTATTCCGAAACTTTTTCGGATCAGAAACGTCTTCACCACAGGGTTTTTCGATCGCTACTGCGAGACCATCTGATTCTGCTATTATTCCTCATGTAGATGACCGTCGTTTTTCCGTAAATCGAAGCGACTATCGGTGACAATCAGATTCAGTTTTGGGGAAGGTTATATTTTTTAAGGCTCCATCTAGAGCTGTCAACACTTTATTAAATATGACGTATACAGATGGAACACTTATTCCGTATGGCCAAGATACATAGAGGTAGCTTGCACCAGCGAGAAAGTGCATGGCCACACAAAGCATTGTTTCCACGGGAATTGATGGAATTTTCGAGTTCGGTCGTGTCTATGTTCTGCAGCAATAATCTAATACTAGAGCGCACAGTATTCTCATTTGTTTCTTTGAGATGCGGTATAACCGTCTAAAGAACTTATCAGGTAGTTGTTCACAATGAAAATTGTAGTCAGAGGTGTCTCGCCAATACGACGGTTCTTTCAACGTGACTTTCGTTGTGAGGTGTTGCCAACATCTCACGAATTGTAATAGTATTTGTGTACTTGAGTCGAACTTGTTTTCACAATTGTGAATCTTCTGTTTGATCACTAGAGACCGTTGCAATGCTTTGTAGATTATTTCCGACATTAAAATATACTGATCTCATAGGTGCGTGTTTCTTCTCAGATTTCGTTGTGCCAACGAGAACGTAGACCATCCAAAAAATCTGTTGTTCCAACTGCAACGTAGACAAGCCACAAATGTGGCCGGCGATCGTCAGCGATAGAAATGTACAGTCGAAAGCAAATATATATGTACAGTAATGCTTATTTGTTCTTTTCACTTTTATAATTGCATGTCAAATCAGCATTTCTCCAGAAATTAGGAAATGTTATAGAACAGAATTATGTAAATTGATTTGGAGATATGCCGTTTTCTTCATTCTCCAAATCACATTTTTTCCGAAAAAATCGAATTAAAAATGTTATAGAACGGCCCTTAGTATATATGAAGGAATATAAGGATAAAGAGATGATAGTTTAGCAGCTATAAACCGTAATTACAATATAACTTACCCTTATTAGTTGTTACGTATAAAGAATTATATAGATGGACAATGGATGATATAGTTAAAGTAATTTATTAACGGCGAAATTTATTTTATTTTTTTCCTGGCATCTATAGAATAGAATAGACGAAAAATTGAATCTTTTTATATTTATAAAATGAATTTTATAAAAATAGATTCAATTTTTCGTCTATCAGAAAGCTACCAGGAAAAATATCTACCAATGAAAAGTTTGATATGATTGTCTGTGCAAGTCGGTACCGCATTTATCCTACTCTTCATCACAAAAGCAGCAACAGGTGCCACTAAACACGCGCAGCGGATTAGAGAACACAAACAATGGGTGGTGGGGTTGCTTGGTCTGTAGATGAATGTGCACACTTGGCTCGAGCATGGGTAAATAACGTCTGAAGAGCCTATTGTCGGAGTTGATCAAACTTCGGCCAACTTCTTCAACGCTCTCTTCAATAAATGTTTTCAGCCTTCCCACTGCAGATTCAAACAAAAAAGAGTACAAAGGGTGTGGAATTCGACCAACGCGTTCAAAATGGGAAGCGGTAGAGGCGGACTGTCAAAAGTTCCGCCAAGATTGCGATAAGTGGCAGTATTCAAACCGACTGGTGTCGATGAAAATCAAAAATTGTCAATGGCCATTGCTCTTCATCTCCGCAAGTGAACCACCGTTACAAAAGAGGAAAAAGATTAACCTAAAGAGCAGTGGTCTAATAACTTGACTTTCAAAACATTGCGGAATGTGCCAAAATTTTCGGACTCTCTAGATGAAGAGCCATACCAAGCATCGCAACACAGTATCCACTCACAAATGAACCACTTTGACAACGCGTTAGATGATGAGTCGATGCAGGTTGAAGAAACACAAAACAATCAGCAAAAAAATGAAATCGTAACGCCACTTTCGTCTTCACAACAGCCCATAGAACCGACTCCTGTACCTGGAACTGATTCCTCTTCGCAGCAAGAGACACCAACAATTGGTGGAACGAGCAATGGACTAAACAGTACAGGTAACCATATGTGTAGAAAACGAGCAAAAATGAAAAAGGAGAGACAAAGACAAAATGATATTGCTCTTAGAAAAGCTTCGATGATAGAAAAAGTCCTTACACGGCGCACTGAATTACTTGCAGAGAAGAATGATATGCAGGGATCCTCGATTGGCTAATGTATCACGGAGGATGACAAAAGAGAAAGGGAAGAATTCATGCGATTAACGCGAAAAGAGTATCTTAAACGAGCTAGGGAATAAAATTATGCTGACAACGAAAACATTTCTCATGCACTGTCTGAAAATCAAAATGATTTGAGCACTCCTTCTGTTCCTCCTCCACCTCCTCCTCTTCTAGACTTTACAAATTAATAAAAAACTACAACATGCAATGTCGATTCCAAATATGCTCCAGCAGCTTCAATAAGAAGTGATCCACTTCATCCTTAATAGCTTCTCCGCTTTATTGAAGCATTCTTGCCCACGATAAGCCTAGCATCGATGACTGTGTTAAAATATCTCTACTCACCTATTTAAATTCTTTTGGGTTCTCTTTTTCATCTAGAAACATAGATTCAGACGCTGCATTCTTTTGCACAACTAAAATGCTGACTCGCATACCCATCTAGTCGACATTTGACGCGATAATATTATGGAGAATAATAGCTGCCATCATTACCTTCTTCATGATATTTTTATCCCGATACAGACATGGATTTGATAAAATGTTCCACCTAGTAAGGAAAACACCGAATGCCCTTTCCACATATTTTCTCACAGCCTCCTGTGCATCTGAAAACACCTTTTGCATTTTTCTAGTTACCATTGCTATTGTATTTATGAATATCGCCCAATTTGGATAAATACCATCTACAAGGTAGTAGCACAGTTTTCTTTTTTCCCGTTCACAATGTACTCATACTCTGGCAGAGTGTCCCTCTCAATATGGACACGACGATTCTAGAACTGTCCAAAATATTTATGTCGTCCATTGTACCAGGGGTGCCAAAATAACAACCCAAAGTCCAAAGTTCTCCATCAGAAATAGCCTCTAGAACTACAGTGGGCTTTTCTTCCTTGACTTTGAATTGGCCAACCCATACGATGGGACAATTGAGCCATTCACAATGTTGGCAATCCCACGAACCAATGAAACCAGGAAACCCCGGTCGTGATTGATTGTTAGAATTAGTCTTAGATCATCCTCATTTAGAGATCTAAGATATTCTTCACCGTAAATCTGTATAATTAAATTATTAAATGAAAGGAAGGCGTTCCTTACTGATGTAGCTGACATTTCAAATAGCTCGTCAATTGAATCAAATGAATGTCCATAAGCTAATACGCGGAGGGCAACTATAAGTTTGGTCCTAGGCTCAATGACTTTTCTCTCAGTAGAATCGTGGAGAGCGCCAAACCTGCCTTTTCAAATAATGTCTCGCTCGATTTGATCAAAAATACATTTGGGCATCCGGAAACTACGCTCGAAGTCAGCGTCAGAGTAAACGCTCGACGCAGAGAAGTAAAGTAGATTTAAACGATCGTGTAATTTATTGAACTTCCTTAGTTTGTTACCGGCTAGTTTTCTGACAAACGGTATCGTCTGCATCGTTGGTCCATCCTCTTCGTTCCTGAAATGCGCCGAATCCAGGTATATTGCCATTAACTATCATGACCGCGATTTGTTCATCGATATCGTCATCAAGTTGCCTGCTTATTTTATCCGTCACGTTGATGTTCCCTTCCCCCGAAGGAGAAGTGTCATGGTACCGATAATGTTTCATTTTCGATTATTTTCTATTTCCATCTTCAAAAAAAATTGAAAAATAAAATCATTGCAGGCATTCTTAGCCAAATAAGAGTTTGACAAGTTTTGTTTTTTTCTGTAATGTTTTCTGATACAATTCTGATGGAACACCGCTAATATTTCTCTAAGTGAATTAATTTTTAAAAAATAATTCACTTAACTATTTCACATGAATCCAATTTTGTCACGTGCTTTTGATGAAATTTCTGTCTCTGCGAGAGAAATAAATCATCAAAAAGCACGTGACAAGCAGAAAATTTGTGAGAAATAGGGAACTGTCAGGCAAACAGACTTCACCATCAACAAGGTTAAATGGAGATTAATAAAGTGCTACGATCGGCTTGGGAATGGGTATTGTCCTGAGGATTGATGTAGCGGTACTGATATATCTGAAAAAATGTGATAGGTATAGGGGAGATATCGACAAATTTAAGATGCGAAACCGTCATGTACAAGGAATTAACTTTAACTTTAAATTGATTTTCAAACGAAGCCTACCTGAAGCAGTTTCGGGTTTTGCCGAAAGAAATAAAGAAGGTGGCAGAAGCGATTGACTTCGGTCATGGAAACACAACGAGATATTTCTATTTATGTGACTACATGACAGCGTGCTGTATTATACTACAACGGTTAGCCGTACCGTGCCGTTGGTCAGACCTCGAATCGATATTTGGCATGCGTATTTCGTTTCTTTCTGAAGTTTTTTGGGAGGATGTAACGCATTTTATAGAAAAATGGGACCACATTTTGTCCACATTCAGGGCGGATTTAATGAGTAAAAATCAGTGCAGTATGCTGAGTCAATAATGGAACAAGGATCACCTTTACCTAAGTGCGTGGAATTAGTGACTGCACACCAAAATAGAGATGTACCGACCAGGAGGTACAGATGTAAACCAACTAGCGTGCTACTAGAGTTATAAGCGTTTCCACGGTCTGATTTATCAGAAGTTTACAACGCCAAATGGACTAATTTTCCACACGTACGGACCCAGAGCCGGGCGACGTCATGACCTCACACTCTACCGCGAAAGTCTGATGGCAACCGTATTAAAAAACATCTATTTAATATATGGTGACCGTACTTATTTATTGCATCCGTGGTTACAAATTGAATTCAGTAGCACATTTACAACACCGGAACACCGTATAAATAACAAGGAGATGAGTACGGTTAGCGTATCTGTCGAGCACTCATATAAATACTTGAAACAAATGTGTCCGTCCGTGGATTATAAATGGGTGTTAAAAGTACGGGCAGAACCGATTTAACTCAGTTTTGTTGTGTATTATTCCTGTCAAACTAACTCCGTTATTTGAATATAATTGAAGTGGCTACAGGCTGTAGTAACTATTATTATATTTGTAGCAACATGCCTTGTAATACATGAATCACAGTGACTCAATACCCAGTATTGCCACACGTATACGTCCCCAGTACTTACAAACGTATACCCTATAATTGGTTCTAATAAATATATAAATTCATATGTGCCCTGCTTCACATCGTTGTGCACCGCATGATATAAAATAACATATCCAGATCCCTTTTCTTTGAATAAATTCCTTGATTTTCATCTGAGTTTAAATCTTCCCACAATTATAGTATGTATTATAGAGTGAAAAGAATTTCATGGGAATTAGAAGGAGATTGCCTGTGGTGGAAATTCATGGTGCTTACTAATGTTAATTGAAAGCAGACTACAAATTTCAAACAGGCGATAATCAAACCCTATATATGGAACAGTGGGAGAACATTTTATCAAAGCTAATAATACCGTTAATGCAAATAAATTCGTCTTTCATGGCAGAAGATGAACATTATGATACATAAGTGAACTCTGGTGCTTATACGACAAAAAGAAATCCGAAAAGGGCCGTTTCAGACCCCTGCAGTATTTTGGATGATTTAGCGTTTAATTGTTATAGTTGCTGTATGAAGACGCGAAAAGGAGACAGTTGTTGCTTAAGAAATGATACTCTTCAAGCACCTATAGATCCAAGGGAAGAATCCGTCGTTAATTTTATATGACCTTTACTACTAATAGTTTTCCGTCATCAATTATCTTTCTCTGTAAAATTTATTCGTTTTCTGCTCCGCCCGTAACTTCGAAAGACATAGTAATATATTTAGTCCATTCTTTATAAATGATAGTAAGGACGATGCAACTGTTTGTACGAAATAAATATATAAATACATATCTATCTGTCGAATCTGTCGACAAAAGCAAACTACTTTTATAAAAAATTAGAATCGTGCAGGTGGTGACTCTCATCGGAAAAGTTCCTTTTATCATTGTCAATTATACTCTTCCTCGCTCCAATTGATCGCCAGGACTGATACCACGGGTATCTTTACGGTCTGACGGTCAAGGTGGTGTTAATACCCAGTCAGTCCTAAATGTAGGTTCACGAATAGTTATAATACTATCCTTGCTTTTACAGTTGGTAATTAACCAGAAGTATGCAGTTGTTGGATCGGGTCTCCCCTTCCCGCTAGGTGATTCTAAACCTGATGAGATACTGATCGAAGAAAATTCTAATGTTGTAAAATGTGTCTGACCTCCTTTATTATTTTCTTTGCATCATCTGCTGCGGTATGTATACTGGAACCGAGGTTGGTTCCAGTCGAGAAAAGAGTCACACGTTTAGATGGAATCCTACTGTTAGTTGTGATGGAATTATCACTTATAGGTTATGAAATAATCAACACGTGTAAAGGAAAGAGTCATTTGGAGAATGATTAATTTCTCATTATATTCCACTGTAGGTTCTGGATAGAATCGACACGTGTGGAGAAATGTATCCTTCGATAAGTGAATGATTTTTCTTTCAGGTCTGTATAACACAGTATTATTTCTCGCCGTGAATTGTCATAACAGTGATTTATATTCTTGCTTGTTGTGTAGTTATTTTATCCTCTGTTTAGTGTATTATCCGCCTCCTTGTGTTACCGCTCTTCTTTATGGCCGACGTTTCTTGTCGGCCTTAATCCCCCAATCCGTTCTACCATCAACGTCTCGTCTTCGTCTTCGTTCCTTTCTACACGCATATGATTCTGCTTCCTTGCGTCCCCGCGGCCGTCTCAACTCCTCTTCCACATCGTGTCACACGAATGATTGCCATCAATGATTGTGCATTGACACTATCTACGATAAACAAAGATACAGCCTGTATCTGTGTTTATTCGTACTTGAAGATAAATATTCAAGTTGGATGTCTATACAATTTGTTTTAATCAGTGCTTGTGCTCTTAAATATCAGCCGAATGTAATGAAGACAAACTAATTTCTGTCGCGCGGCTTAGTGGTGGTCTGACAGGAACTGATGTGATAGTTATGTTTTCATCAAATTTAGAAGGAAATCAAGAATCGCCTCGATCTAAAGAACGATGTATAGTTTACAGAAAGACTTGCTAAACAGACAAGACTAGATCCCTCGTGCGCTGCTACATTTTAGTACTCAAATGAAGTGAAAACAGGTATGCTTCTTCCCTTATAATATCAAGAGATACGAGAAATAAATGGAAGAAATCTTCAGATAATGTATTTTAATGTGATTTGGGTGTATCATAAGCACTGGTACAACAGGCGTTCTTCCAAGTTTTAGTCAAAACGCGTAAAGACTTAATAAAGCAACTATGGCAGATTCAGAAGTGTTCACAAATTATTTAAATTTGTACACCGCACACGAGTACTACAACCCATAGGACCACTTAAGAAGCAACAGCTGTATTTAAACACTGTCGATCTGGTCAATGAGGCCTTTCGGCAGTGGATGTTTATCAGGAGCACTTCTAATTGGCTGTATGAAATAACCAATTACAGCTTGTAACATATGGAAGATATTTATGCACAAATATAATGTATCTTTGTTTAATAACTGAAAAAGTTGAGAAACAGATGAGCTTGAATTTAGATCTATAAAAACGGTACTCTATTCACTTCTGTAGTAGCGTAGGAACAGGTGGGTCACAGGTTTATTATTAGAATATATTTTTATAACTGTGGGATGATTTTGAGTTTTAATATGTGTGTTGAAACGATACAGTTGAGCTGAGATTATAAGGTTGTAGCAAAGGCCAATGGAAAGTAGCTAGAACTGATGACAGATTGTGTTTGTAGTTAATGAATAGCGATTTTACTTTTATTACGTAGCTTGTTCTATAGTTTACAAGATATTTAGTAGTGAAAAACACGATATATATAGATGTGGTAGAATGGACCAAATTGGAGGAAGCTGTTCTTGGGAATTGTTTTTCCTAGTCAAGTGAATAGTCGGTGAATTATATTTGGAATTATTACATAATCATAAATATCACATAATAGCAAAAAACGAAATGCAGAGGGACAAACAAAAAATACCTCATTATGACAACAAAAAATATCGAAAAAACTGGCACTGTCTATTATAATATTATTAATATTGAATTATTATTAATAGATTGAAGCTATGGATACGTTTAAAAGAATGAATGTCCAATTACTGCCGCCTTACGCTTTGTTTTCTCATACACAGATTTCCTCAAAACATGTAAAGTCTTCTTTAGAAATTTGACACCGACAGAATAACCCCCTGTAATCTCAAGAAAATTCATTCTTGCTTCTTATTATCTGGGCCACATAGCATGTCTATCAAATGTTTCCTTTTCCAGACATATGCTTTGCCATCACAAAAACAGCGGATGAAGTTTTTCTATCACGCCTGTTTTCTTTTTCCAGTCAAAAATGCTTTTTGCGCGACTTCCTCCTTCACATACAGTTACGGCCTACTAGTAGGCTCATAGCATCCGGCCGGCCATCTCATGAAAGGCCACAATGTCATGGAAATGAAATTATTCGTTACACGTTACATTACTTGTCGTTACATTTCTTGTAAGTGACCGTATAATTGTTATCTGACAATTGTCATATAATTATTCACGTATTCCATCGAACAGTTGCCTTCGATGGTGCATCCAACAGTGCACAAATTATTCAGTTCCCATCTAATCACATTTTTAGAAGGCTATAAAAACTGAGTCACCCTAGTACTGTAGTGATACAGATATGTTCTTTATTGGCTCAGATAACTCTTGAACTGTTAAATCATACATTTAATCGAAAAACATTTATCCTAGGACATGGGTGCAGAAAAAAAGATTCTTTTCTCAATTGCACTAATCCGTCCCAAAAATCATTATACAAAGCCCAACAACATCTTAACCATACCATAGAATATCCCAAGGGTCATGTCCATTGTAAACGTTTTGAAATCGGACGCCTATGAGAGATGTTACGTTAGAGGTAGGGACAATTTATCTAACCCGCTCTACCGTGAATTGTGCCTTGAAATATACCCTTCGCATTGGACGTCCACCTCTCTCCCGGGCCAATACCTCCCTTTCGATACGTTGAGCCTGTATGTTGCCTATTTGCTGTATACGAGGAGTGATAGTGGTAGATGGAAAAAGTTGATTGGTACGTGGCGAGTTTAGTGTAGGTGATGTTGGGGAGGGGGTGATTTGAATGTTGTGAAGAGTGTGAAAGTGGTTCACTGGATCAGCCGACAGCGACCTATAGCGACATAAAATGTCGTTAGGGCACATTTCTTGACATGGCATTACAGCCTAGTTGTAGCTGTCGGACTTTCCATGGACTGGATTTTCATTGGCCAGCCGACCGCACGACCTACAGCATGTTGTACTGTATTTACTGCTTTCCTATCTCTCATTTTCGATGTAAGTTTACCTTGATGCTTTTGAGACGGGGGTGCGGAGTCTTGGAGGAGAAAAAATAAAAACCTCGGACTGCTCGCAGGCCAATTTCCGACGAGGGTTGCAACAAAATCTTCCCCCTTTTTTTTCAGGAAAGCGCCCATTTTGCGCCCTCGAAGCTGGTCCTAACCTCGGTGCTCCTCCTGGTACTTTTGTGGTACACATGCGGAGGACCATTCCCTCCTCACATGATCTGCCCCTTTATCCTTTCCGTTTTGTCTATCATTCAAGCATCCAGACTTCCGCTACCACCCTTCTTTAGAACATCCAATTTACGATTTCAAATACCGAGTCTTCGATGGAAATATTCAACGGGTGCGCCACTGCTGACGTCAGGAAGTTCTTTTTCTTCTTCGATAACGTGGTAGTGCGTGGAAAGTGGGATGAAGAAAAGCGATAGAACTCCTGTCAAATATTGACGGAAAATATTTTTTCGATATGTTTTACGACCTATTTTCGGAAAACGCCTGCCTCAATGCATCGGCATCTAACTAAGTTGCCGTTGAAGAGGCTCTCATAGATGCATTCCACAAGCCAACAGACCAGGATGACAATATTTGACATGCCGTGGATGCTACTATCAATCCAGACGACCTCTTGAAAGCTCTCAGCGATATTGACCGCGCCTTCGAGAAGGCCAATTTCAATGAGGAAGACAAATTTGGTCGTCTACCTAATGCCCTCGTGAAACTTCTGGCAACTCTGCAGTTCGTCATATATAGTGGTGCCAAAACCTACAAACACCTCTTGCAACTCGTGAATTAGTTTGAGTCTAAACACCGTATGTTCCGAACACACGGCGTCCAAAAGAGCGTGACGCCTCAGCAAGGAACCTGTATTAAAGAGGTATATGGTTTCAAACGTGTCTTAAACCACCCTGACGCTCGTGGTGTGGAAATTTAGTCAAAGGTTGGCGCCCTAGCTGCAAACATGGCCGCATTGATTCTCTTCGTACGTCAGAAAACGGAAAACCACTCTGCTACCAGCCTCCACCAAACTGCAGAGACCGAGTTTGCTCGTTTTGTAAGGTATCAGGCCATTAAGCCAACCGTTGCGACAAGAAGCCATATAGAGACAGTAACTGTGAACGGTGTGGTAATATGGGCCATGAAATGGCCACTTGATGGTCCTGCCAGAATGGCACCACGTCCATTTCTCAGCTTTCCCACAGCCAGCAAAACTACTCATCTCTTTCCAGGCAACTCCCATGGAAACCCGTAACGAAGCACCTGGACATGCCCCAGTAATGGTGGTGCAGAAAGTACCAAACCGATTGCCAGCTAGCAAGAGCAAAGCCGATGAGGAGCCTCTACCCAAGCAACTGCGTGTCCCTAGTATGGACGTCCACACCCTGTTGAACCCTGCAGTTCCCTTCAACCAAACTAATCAACAGGTCAAAATAAGTCCTCTGAAAAGATTACTACTCCACCGCGCAAGTCAAAGAAGAATAATCGAAAGATGGCCATCCAGCAGCACATCGGTTCATTCGACGTCGTCGAACAGCTAGCAGATACCTCTAGGGGCAGCACGTTCGGCCAGCTTCTACGAAGTGATTCTAAATATGCGAGGAGGGAGCTCCGTAGAATTTTATACCCGCTGAAGACTCGCACAACGACCAAAAAAAAGCAATAGTCAGCCCTGCGATCATCTCCCAGAGCTACCGTATGCTGAAGGTAGTCCCATAGCAGATATGTGGTACAGAAGCCACCGACCTTTTAGAAATGGGCGCTGTATCCAAACTCATTTCAGCAGAGCTTCCATAGCTGTTCAATGAGTCCCGCCTTGACGGATGTGACGTTCGAACAAGTCCCTTTTCTCCCCTTTTCTAATTGGTATTGGGTATGTTCCTTCTGACTCCCTTCCGTCTAGTAGACGGGGGGAGGCAGGAGGAACATACCCAAATAGTATAGTATTTGCCTATTATTGAAATTAACCTTTCTAGCCTCGCTTTTCCCCTTATTTAATGATATGTTGGAATCTCTGTCAAATCATTTTTAGCAATTTGCGTGTCAAAAAGAGTTTAGGAGGGGACGACAATTAGGAGGGGGCAGAAGGGTAAACAGGGCAACGGGATCATAACCAGGCAACAAGGACAATACAGTCCAGGACAGCATGACACGATACAGTACACGCACAATAGAATCATTACTTACATTTTAAACGACACGTGTAGCATTTCAACAAAAAATTAGAGACATAATAATCTACTAACAGTAGATTCACACTATAACACGTGTCACATATTACCGTCGACATGACGTCGAAAAGGGTATACATACCAGCTCCTGGATGGGGAGATGGAAAACGTAAAAAGAGTTTTTACCGATTATCAATAAACTAACCCCCCCGTACCATCTGCACGTTTGCAAGGAACAACTTCAGACAACGACGTCACCACGTACTGCTAGCTGAAAAGTTAGGCGTGATACCATTCAGAAACCAGTCAGCGCAATCAGCGACGGTTACTGAGCCATCCGCGAATCCAGGGCTGGTAACCAGTGCTTATCAACTAAGCACGCGATCCAGATCATTCCCGTACCGCGTTCTAATTGGACGAGAGGGACGGACAGTCAGAAGAGAAAGGAAAAGGGAGGACATTGTAGAAAAGAGCACAAGATTTACGGCTACTGAAGGGAAAATCTGAACAAAGAAAAAGCGAAAAGTGGGAGACTGAGAGAGACAGGGGACTTGCGCGGGAAACGGAAGAAGGGAAACATTGATCAGGAGATCGAACCAGGTAGACATTTAATAAAGCTTAAAAATCACAGATTGACTAGAGTAAG
>JAULBU010045496.1:0-13747 GCA_032358235.1 Odonthalia washingtoniensis | reverse complement strand
CTTTTCAGAATACCAAAACTTACTTGTGAAAAGTTGAGATGTTATAAAACTGATTAGTTGAAAATTATACCGCTTGGTATATGAATTTTTTTTAATATTATTGAAATATTTTGTGAATAAGAAAATATGAATAAAAATCCATATATATGTAATATATATGTTTTTATATTATATTATATTATTATTATTATTATTATTATTATTATTATTATTATTATTACATTTATTGTTATTATTATTGTTCTGTTTCGTTTTTTGTTTCGTTTTTTGTTTCTTTTGTTTCTTTTTATTAACTAAAAGCTTAAAAATCTTTATTTAATAAATATTGATAATAAAGATTGATATTAATATATATTTGATATATATATATATCTATCAAATATATATATATATATGATGATTTATTTTGGTTGATAATTATTTATGATGATAATGATGATAATGATGATTTCTTTTTATGATGATTATTATTATTAACTCGTAAGTTGAGTTGATTCCCGAATGCCGTACAAAAAAGACGAGGTATCGGGAAGAGGGAAGAGAATATAAAATATTAGTTAGAGTGATGAGTGAAGACCAGACGAGTTAAGTCAAGTCGCTCAGATAACTCTCTTTATAGGAAAAAGAAGGCCACTGTTCGGCGCAATAAAACTAAAAAAGGCGGTAAAGTAATGAGTAGTAGTCAGATATTAATACGTGTACGCGACTGTAGTCGACACACTATTTGTTTCGTGGATTAGTGACAAAGTTATGATGTCAACAGGTTTGTTGCTCTGTGACTTAGAGACAAACTTACAGATAGGTGTAATTTCGAAGTTGAATATGAAATTAGTAATTTTTTTGTTGCTGCAAAAAAAGAACCATCGAGAAGATTTATCCTTTTTCCCGTTCAAGGAAAGAACCGTCGATAAGATGTATCCTTCTCACAAATTTCAGTGAAGAAGAACAACAACTTTACCTATATAAGCTCCAATACTCCATGCTCTTTGTTCACCGTAACCACCACGCCATCCCCATGCACAAGACTAACAACATCACATGCTAAATATACATGGCCATGAACATGTAATTCAACATCAACAGCAACGTCAACAGCAATATCAACAGCAACATCAACATGACTGTGTGGGTAAGCATAAATGTCAACATCAACCTCTACATCAAATTGAACACGAAGAGCATGTTATGAGTGAACAAAACCACCCACATCACCTTTACAAAAACCGAAGTAACATCTACTTGATTAATGATAATAGTAGTATTAGTATTAGTAGTAATAGTAATAGTAATAGAAATGATAATGATTTTGCGATCAACAGCAAAATCAACCTTAACCTTAACATGTAGGACTACTTGAACGCGAACATAAACAAGATCGGGAAGATGAAAAGTAACATGAACATCCCAACAATTAATATTATTTGTAATAATATGAATTATAACGATAATGATAATAATATTAATAATTAGAATGGTAAGTATAATAAGAACAATAATAAGAATAAGAATAATATCAACAACGACGTTAGCCCCAACATCTTGACAATAATTAGAAGAATTATTGTCATAATAAGAATGGTAATAATCATAATAATCATATCAACATCCACGTTAATCACGACATGGCGATAATAATACGAAGAACTAATGCCATTATAAAAATGGTAATAATCATAAGAATGATTTCAACAATGAACTCATCATGTAGATAATAATAATAAAAAAGGCATTACTAATAAAATAATAATAACAATAGTAATAATAGTAATAATAGTAATAATAGTAGTAAACTAACAATAACAATAACAATAATAATAATAATAATAATAATAATAATAATAATAATAATGCCTTTTCTATTGCACCGCCTCCATCATCATCATCATCATCATCATCATCATCATCATCATCATCATCATCATCATTATCATAACATACATCTCAGCCGTTGTGGTTGCCATTGGAACTCACCGTTATAGACTTACCGTTATAGCCACTGCGGCGAATTCGACACCTTTTCGTCAACAACACAAAATTAATAATGTTACTGTCGTAAGTGATAGGCTGTCTCTTAGTCATCATGTCATTGATAATCACAACATCTTCTCAGCTATCGATGCTCTACAAATAGCAACAACAAAAACGATTAAAATAACAACAACAACACACACTGAGTGAAATTAACACTATTTACTTCATTAACAACAACAAATATGCATTCCACCCCCACATCAGCATCAACGATAACACACAAATTTACACCAGCATCATCGGCATAACAGCACGACTGTTGTTCCAGTTCCAAAACTTCACTTCATTGCATCACCTACACCACAATTAAATGAACAAGCAATTCATCTAAATGATGAATATGTTATAATTATGTTATAATTATCATCATTATATAGAAAAGAATAATACAGACTTCCAAATTTACCTCACATACAAATAATAATAACAAGGACTTACAAATTAAATTCACATACCGTATGTGAATTTAATTTCACATACGGTATGTGGATTGTATTTTATTGATGGTTGTTGTGACAACAACCATCAATAAAAATACAATCAAGCATAATTATATCATCATTACAATGATTGTTTACGCATATGTCATGTTTTTGATCACATCTAAATGAAATGGAATCTCAACAATATGTATAATAAAGGAAGTATATGCTCTTCATCTTTAAATTTCATTGAACTATATTGATATCAATATCACATCTTCTTTATTTATCGCAAAACATTTACACGTAATGATAATAGTGACCAAGTTAAATAACATACACTAATATTTACTACTTCAATAACATAAGTTGATATATTATCACTCTTCAATTGTCAGACCATGGGAACCGAGCATTACTAAGGTTATTGATATAATTAACGGTACGCCTACGACGAGGACTATCCGAAATGGCAGTCTCTACATTACTAATTTCACTGAAAAGATGCCTATTTCTTTTCTGTAACTCCTTTCTATGAAACGAAGAGAAGCAATTAACATGGTAGGGTTTTTTACATTTCTCACAACCGAATATCGCCCAACAACCTATTTTTTCATTATCTTCAAAATTATGCTGCACTATTAGGCAGAGATAACATCTTGTGCTTCTTTTATCTTCGTTTTCAGGTAATATGTCACCCTCTAAAAAACTATCAGCAAGGCCATTTTTTGACACATATGGGACAATACGAATTGCTACATTTATCAATTTCAAATCGATAACTGGTTGTACCAATTGTGTTGCGGTTCTTCGCTTAAATTCACGAACAGTACAAGTAGCGTCCCCTGGAAAAGTTATGCTCTGTAACACTGTGACAGCATTTTGTATGGACGCATCTCATAAGTACGTGAAAATAGACATCGGGACTCCCTTTTCACGTCTCATAATAGTATTTGTTGATAGAAATTGATCGAATCGGTCAACACAATTCATGAACAAATTATGAGCCACGACAAAACTTGGAACTTGAAGTGTGATTCTTGTCATGGACTCTGTTCCAAGCCACCGCTGCAAAGGTGCTGTACCATCCACACATCTCATTTAATGTTACGCTTTACCTTCGAGGTCTTGTATAGCTGTATCGGCTAAATCATTTGTGTAAAAAGTAATGACCTTTCGGTCATTAAACAATATATATATGCACAATTATTTGCTCGTATCGGTTCACTACTGTTACTTTCACGTTTCTCTAATAAATGTGCAAGTAACCACGGCCCTCGTTTCGCATGTAACAACGTTTCGATTCTTTTTTTAATTGCAACTCCATTAATTCCATCTACAGTGTTAAGCCTGATCGTTCCAAGAATTTTTGTCTCCCCGTCCGTCATAATTAATGATTGTTTTGCTAAAACATGGCGTATATAAAAATTATCAGTGACACAAAGACGTCCAGCTGGTGTAGGTAAAAATTTTGTTTGGTGTGACAACTTCCAACATAAGAGCGCAGATGCACTATCCTTCTTTACAAGTTTTTCATCTATCCTCCTCGCGTAGACACCCCTCAACTCCCTAAAGTTTGTGCAGTATGCAACAGGGGATTCAATCCCTGATTTATTACCTGATTTTTTATCCCACATTGAATGTATGTATGGAACATACCATCCCACCACCAGGTAGTACCTTTCTCCAAACTTCACCGGCTTCGATTTCATAAATGATCTTGCTCCAGTTCTATCCTTACATCTGATCGTACTGTCGTCTAGCGAGCTATCACCGACCGGTACGGCAATTTATACCCGTTTTTGACAACCTTCAACCCACTTTCCATTCCCCATCCTATGCGTGCCTAAGACGCGTCCACATGAGCCTCCATGAGAATACCGTACGGACGCGTCTTAAAGTGGGTTGAAGTGGTTAAAATGAGGAATAAAAAGGGGAAAAGCAGGTAAATGCAGGAATTTATAAAATTTCGACACTGAGGGTGTATCGAAGGGAGATAAGTGTCTGTTTTCTGAAGGTAGAGAGTCGTGCAATCAGTTTGGCATTCTTATGGTAAGAATGTCGTGTGATTTCGTACAGTATCTTGCTACCCGTATGTCGTGCCCACCATAGTCGCACGATAACCGCTCGATAGTAGTACGCCACCCAGAAAATATCCTCAAAGTATCGGACTTATTGTGCTTACAACCGAGTACAGTACGAAAGTGGGGGCGTTACATTCATGACACGACCTATTCAGTGAAATCTGACTGCGTTTTTATCGAATATGTAACTTTGTGCGATCAATCCACCTCATTTTCTTCAACCTACATTATTTCAAAATCCTTACCGTGCTCTTCTTCGCCTTCTTCATCTGACCATGCCCCTGCTTGTTCCAAATTACATTCTTCTTTGCAGTAATCAGTCATGTTTTCCTGTCAACAACTTGTGGTAGGAACGTTATCTGTAGAGTATTACCGAGTTCGTCAGTAAGATTTGTTTTCAAAAAGATCCAAAAAACTTTTGGTGCTTTTATTTTTTTGGGGGTCCAAAAAGTACCCAAAAACAGAAATATCTTTAGCCATCTTTCGAGACGCCTTTTTGATTTCTTTAGGGCGCTCAAATATAGAGTAATTTTCTCGGTCCAAAAAAATGTCAAAACATTCTGATGCCAGATTTCCAAAATTAGTTTGGATAGTTATTGGGAGATAGTTTTGATACATTTTGGGAATCATAAGTCACGTGTATTGTCAAAATGTAACAAGTAATTTTAATGAATGTACCAAAAAACATTGATATTTTTCCGAAATGAAAAAATTGTAATCATTAAATTTTTGGCAACACAAGGCACTAATTTTTGATAATGCTGAAAATATTTTTAAGATTACCGATACGCTTTTGACATCATTTTCAATTTTTTTGTGAAATAGTCAAAAGATACTGCACTGCGCTTTCTAGATGGCTTTGGTTTGATCTTTCCCATACCTTTTTTCGATATTATCACTCGTGCTAAACGGGAACCATTACTTATCGATCTTTGATGTACAGGGCTGTTATCGACGCCAATTGAAACTTCAACATTTTTTAGATTTGAACAGACAGTATGAACATGCGCCTCTCGTATGGGCTCAATTTTTCTTTTAATGTAAAGTATAGATAGCTATACTCTGCTTCACAAATTCCGGCTTTGATACCCCTCGGTACGCTAACACGAAGAGCTGGTAGCGATTTTTTCATGTCATAATCTCGTTCATCTTCATCATCCTTCATCACATGTAGCCAATCAAGGTTCAATGCCACTTGCGGAACTCGTCGCCGACACCACATGTCCAACTTTGCCACCATTTTCACATCTGTTGAAAACGAAGTAAGATACTCAATTGGACTGTTTAGTGTGATCGATTTCAGAACAGGCCCAGTGCCCCCTTCCGTCAAGGCTCTCCCCTAACCTTCAGCCGGTTCTTCATATGAAACCTTTCCATGTCAGCAGAATTAGTCAAATAATTCTTAACCTGGTTTGGGGCCACTGACATGCATAGTCTCTTTCGAACTATCCTCCCAATCCCTAATCGCTTCCAAAATTTATCGAAACGCGCGATGAGAAACCGATGTTCGCAGAGATTGGATATTGGCATGGATCTTGACTCTTGCAATGTTAACCTTCTAATACGAAATTGTCATTGCCTCGATGAATGAAGAATTATGGAGTACCTCAAGAAGCAAGTGAACAGAAAATAGTCGAACAATTCTTTCTGCTGCATTTCTCCCTGCTTCTGACACAATGTATACTCCAAGGTCTGTTAACGCCATCATATATTTGGTATATCAGATTAAAAGTGCTCCATTTTCTAGTTCAGAGGACTTTATCTGGACATCTTTGCAAGGAGACTGCTCGGCCAATGACTGGTGTGACACAGATTTTGAAGAACTAGTAGAAGTATCCTTGGCAAATGTTCTAAGATCAAGTTTGAGGAATGGTTCAAATTCTTGTGACCCTTGGATGACGAAACGAGGGCCTCGGATGAGCAATTCCATGCGAATAGGCACTGAGCGCTCTATAAGAATCTTCTTAATATCCATTCCCGAAGAAACCAACTGCAGAGCAGCAGCCCTCATCTAAAATGACATAATCGATGGAATTTTCTCCCTGGGGTGCCAGAACATCAATGCATAAAATGAATGTACTGTTCGGTCCGTCAATAAGAACATCCATTCCACCAATGGAAAGATCTATTGCCATCCCCCTAGCACCACTTGCTCATTCACCTTCAGTCGCCTCCTCCTGATTCTATCGCAACTCGGCATTGTGCCGCAATTGTGTATTCGTCGAAAGTGAAATGTCCTCGTGACTGGAAATGGAGGTTGCAGAAGTCCTACAGTCGGATATACCAGAAACCAAGTCAGATGATTTGCCGTTGATACTTGATCGATACAGGCTGAACCATGGACTAGTTAAGGGAATATTTATCTATTGAATGCCATATTCCCCCAGTATCTCAGTAATGACTTCTGATATATCATGGGGATATTGCAGTAGAATAGGAGATAACGGACCACCCTCAGATTCATTTGCATCACATGAATTTACATCCATTCTTCAGTCAATTGAGACATTGTAGTTTTGGAATCTTCAACTTTGACTACGGATTAAGGTTTTTCATCCTTACAATCATCCCACTCACTGAACTTGTCACCAACCCGTGGGACTCTTGGATACATAAATTTCATTTCCTTTTGCATGTCCTCGAACTCCAATGTTCTACTGCTCTGAGCACCGTAAATTAAGATGGCGTTGATGGTTTTGCTCCTCCAGTAATCATTGCATATAATGAAAACGAAGTAAGGAGCATGATTTAAAAGAAGGTGTAGAACTGAACCGAAAAGTGGTATGACGGCTTTTACGTTACATGTATAAGTGTATGGAATAAAATGATGATGAAAGTGAGTGAGAATGAGATGATGATGACGTACCACTTTCCCAGTCCTCTTCAGTCGGCTTCTCCGAATGAAATGACGATGACAGTGATTGAGAATTATATGATGAGGACGGTTCACTTAAAATAAAATTACGATGACATTGAGTGAGAATTAGATGATGATTACGGTTCATTTACAGGTGAATAATATGTACATAAAGGCGATTGTTGAAAATTTTCAAAGTTGATGGTGTGAGTGATAGTCGGGTGACGAATTTTGCTTATGGAAGGAATTCGGTGAGCAAGCGTTTGATTATAGATACTAACATACATTGGTGGTCGATGTGTTTCCGAAGGTTTTTGACACGTTGCAAATGTGTTTTAACCCAATTCGCTAAAAATTTTAATTTAGAGTGTGTATGTCAATAAATTGTCTCTACAGTGAAAAAATAGATGGTTGAATTAATGTTGATTTTTCAGTTCACTGATTATTATCCTTACAATGTAAAAATAGATGGTTGGATTAATGTTGTTTTTTCGTTTTTCACTGATTATGTAAACGTTCAGACATGAATCCTTCAAAAAAGTTGAAGCGATCAGCGATCAATGAACACAGCAAACACCGAAGTAACATAGAAGAAAACAGCGACGCAAAGCAGGAGACAAGGAAAGACGCCCAATACTTGTATCGTAATACAGCAGCTCGGTGCGTTGAAGCCAGTCTTTCCCACAATTATAATACTACAAGACGAAATCATACATTTGAAAGAGAACAACTAATACTACAATTGCTTAAGTCACCCACTGAATCCAACACAACAGTTATTTGAAAAATAACAATTAATAATGCCCTTGCTTACCAATCAATGGCATTAACAGTTAGTGATTGTTAAGAACACTGGGAATACTAGGGGACAAGGAAAACAGGCCAGAAAATAACACAACATTTAACAGAAAGATAAACATTAATAAATTATCGTAATGAACTTTTTTACTCGCCTTCCTCTTCTGTCTTTCCGTCAGGGTATGCCATCCACCTTCCCGCTACTGCGCTTAGAGAGTTTACCGTCGCGACTTCCTCTCCTACCGTTCAGTTGCAAACTCAACTTTGATAATAATTTCTCAATTTCTTTTCCTCCCTCCCCCACAGTAACATTTTTCCAAGATGGATCTTCGTTAAATTTTTGGATAGCTACCCTTCGCTTCCGTTCATTGCAATCCACACGGCCCTTCATATCATCTAAACAACCGATTAGTTTACTGTAGTCATTACCGTAACTTGAAAAGGATGATACCTATGTGACATATTCATCGCAATTATCATTATCCGTTGAATTTACTTGCGTTGTCGAAAAGGGAGATGGAGGTGGTGATTTATCAAGAAACGGAGGAGGAGGAGATGCATTATTATGAGTAATAGACGAAGGGGTGAAAGTACAATGGTTGTGAATCTGTAAAGATGAAGAGTGACGTATTGGTTGAAGCAAGTCTTCATAGGACATATTATAGTTCTGTGCAGCATGAACAGTGTCGGTGGAGTATTGAATTAGGTACTTGGAAAGCGGTAATTTATGTAACTCCGCACGATTTTTTAATTCCAATCTAGCAGCAGTTCTTCTGCACATTCTCATCAGTACAAGAAGGAGATGTACTTGTTCGGTGCTTTTCTCGTACACATGCTTTAATGTTCTTCGGGCACGTCCCTTCTCGTTTCCAAAGAACAAAAGCGATTACGTATGTTCCAAATAACTAAATTCATTGTACCACTAAGTTCTTTGTTGGAAATTTTTTAAAGGGTTTGGTTGGATTGCGAAATAGCATCATTTGAAGACGATGTCATACTTGAGGAGAGTTCTGAAATTTATGATGATGATTTATTTGAGGAGAATGAAGGTTTAGAGATATTAAACCTTACGAATCATTTGAAATCTTTATAGGACTCCTAATTCAGCATACAATTGTTATGGCTATTAAAACGATACGAAGTATTTGAAAGCTGGAAAGTTCTCCTAAATCATTGTTACACTTGTACACATACAGTGGAAAGTTAATGACACAATGTATGTGATTGTTGGGTACCGTGAAATGTCATTTCCTGGTACCCGACGAGCACGGACTTCGGGTATTGTCTTCGAAATTAAGTACACCAATTCCAGTGAGTAAGATGATAACGAATACAGGTCTGGTTGTGTTGATAATGACAGAAGTTTTAGGATGGATAGTCCTACAGTGATGAGAGAAAAATGGCATGGGAGGGATAAAAGACGAAGGATACCACGGCCGGTGAACAATACTCCAATTAACAAAAATAGTGTAGTTGAAGATGAATATGATATGGTGATTGTTACTGTCAGTAAATTCAATTCTTTGAAAGAGATTATGCAGAAAAAAGGTGCTTGTGCCTCCGTCTAAGCGGTACTGTAAAAGTGTATGAGGAAAAATGCGCTCATCTTCTTGAGGAGAAAAGACCAATTCAATTACAATTTGAAGTGGAAGAAAGCGTTATAACTTCTTCCACATCCGGTTCAAACAGAGGAAAAGAAAAGTAAATAAAACAAGGAACTTCATCTGCACTAATAGTGATAAAGATGGAACATCGTGGAAAAAGCTTCTCTTCTTCTTTTGTTGACTACGTCACTCAGTGCATGAACAAGATGACACCATCTGTTCATCAATATATATCCGTGGTTACTGAGGTCTGGTGTTCTGATATGCACGGAGAAATTCCGTGCCCTCCGAACAGGTTTTTAATTTACGGTGATGATGGCGACTTATAAGTACGCGTCTGGAGGGGACGTTGTTTCCCATTAAATACATCCGAAAAGCACTTCAAGGGTGGTACGAGACTTCATTCCCTTGGCCCTCCTTTATGAGACTCTGAATGTAAAGAGGTTCGAAGCATATATTTACATGGTATTTATGTTCCAAAATGTCCTATGGAGTTGGCGATGAACGGAAAATTATTCACTTCAAACAAAAAATGTATTTCCAACTTTTTGGACAAGCTGCAATTAGTTTCCTTGGTCGTAACTTAGAGTCTCCCCCTTCTGAAGATCTCGATAAACGTATTTACGATTGTGCAGAAACAAGTGACGAACTGTTAAAAAGATTTCACGTAGTATGTGGATAGACAGTTGGCACTCGTAAGCAAAGAGTCAAAGAATGTTTTCTAAGTTGTCTTGGTTTCAGAGACATTATAGCCCCGAGAAATCCGGATGATCCAGGTAATGCAAGTAGAAGAACTAAACAGAAAAAAGAGGTATACAACAGGCTCCACAAATTTCTTGATAATGGTGATCTGGATATGTCATTTTGGCGGACATCTGAGTATGACGTAATATGCGAGGAAAGTTGCAAAGGAAGAATGGTAAGAAATTTACCTCAAGATTTGGTAGATGTTTTATTGAATAACGAGGCAGCATTAAAGACATTTCATGCGTTTCAAAAATTTGGCTCTACAATTGGAGATGCATGTAGTACCATGTGTTTAATTAGATTAGATTCAATAATCACAAGTATAGGAGATTCTTTCAAATCTGAACATGAAACTGGAGATGAAGATGAACAATGTCAATTATAATGCTACAGATGGTGCGCCAACGAGCGATAAAAATAAAATGCAGTTGAACCATCACCAAAACGATCTCGAAGGGGCGGAACAATTTCAATACAGGTGAAAAGAGTTTTGATGAAGTTGATTCCTTTGGCTGCTGCACAATGTATTCGGACATGTCTAGATGAATTTGAAGATGCTTTGCGTAATGATCCTGGAAAACTTGATTTAGAACTAGCTATGAGGACGGAAGGTTCAGTAAAACAGAGACTTTATAACTATAGTCTAAAACACACGCGGTGTTTTCAAACCCCTGCTAACGGCCATTACTACATATCTTTAACGCAGAACGCATTTAAAAATTCGTATCAAAAATTTTGGGAAACATAGTAGATTGCTACATTATGCAAACAACGGATTTTGGAAAACCTATGGAATTTATAGTAGGAGATAGGTTATTAGATTTCAACAACTAAAGTGATGTAGAAGAATATGGTTATAGCCCCAGACAAAGAAGAAAAAGTCGAGATATCACGGGTTGGATATGGAAGATGATGAAATTTCCTGCGACGATGTTTATGAAATGTAGACATCTTATTTATTGCTTCACTCTTCCTTCTACTTTATCCTTTGGTTTATTCGTTTCTTTGTTTCTTTCCACTCTTGTTTTATTTCTTCGTTTATTATTTATTTTCTTTTGTTTCTCTGTTTATTTTAATTGTTTCTCTGTTTCTTGGTTACTTTTGGATCTTTTTTCTTTCCTTTCTTCTTTTACATAAGAATCAAAAGGCAGAAAATTTTTAATATCAAAAGCACTTCTGTTTTCTTTCAAACGTTTTCACAATCTCCCAACACCGTTGGGTCTCATTTCATTTCATATCACTATTGTATACTTGTTCAGTTGTCCTCATGCTATACTAAATCATCCGCTTCCAACACCATCCAGATCATGATGGACTCCATCATTCTCATACAACTCCCCCGGTGGGTGGCAAAACCTGTTCACATAAAACAGATCAGATGCTCACCCTTCTTCACCACTTCGTAATTTCTCAAAGATCACCTTTCTGAGATTAGTTTTATGCAGTAAACCCATCTCCACGTCAGCTAGAATAATGTTTACTAGTCCTCTGACACTGTCCATGGGAATAATTCCGTACTGTTTACTGGAAGATGTTGTTCCCACTGTTCGCGCATGACGCTGCTAATAGAAATGCAAACACCCAAGTCTCTTATCTATACCATCTATTGGCAGTTGTTCAGCACCTAGAACTACATAAAACTGCACAAAACACAACTCTTGTTTAAAACATTGCTTGGAATATGGACAATGTCGCATTCTGTGCATTCAGCAAGATTAACTATCGAACCGGTAAGCATTTGAAACAATGATAATATCCTTGCAAATCAAACACGCATGTACCCATCCTTGATGGATACCTCCTCATCTCCGCTTGCTTCGGTCATGACATTATCCAATCTCTAAAGTTTTGATCCGTAAAACCGTCTTTTCGCGACAATGCGTTGCGAAAATCGTAAACTATTCTTCAGGATAAAAACTTCGTTACTTTTTTCGTCCATGTCCTAGAGAGAGGCAGTTTGGTACCCTGAAATATATGCTGGCACAGGAACTTGAATTTTTACAAGTCTGGACTTTCTCTAATTGAATCCATTACTACTCAGGATCTTTCGAAGAAGATTGCTAAGAACCTGTATTTCATCATCTCCAGCTACGTATGATAAATCCTTCAAATGGTCACATATATTGTAATCTACTACCAGTCCGCTCTTCCGTTTGAATATTCAGACGCTCTATTTCAAAAAGTGAAATAGATGGACCATAACGAAGAAGGAAAGTAGTGCCTTTTCTAACAGCTTGTACTACAAGCTGTTAGAAAAGATACTAGTTCAAATAGACCAAATTCAAGTCGAGTACTACTCGACTTGAATTTGGTCTATTTGAACTAAGACTATTTCTTCTACCACATTCGGTTGTATGTTTTCGATTCATACGATCTCCTTGAACAGCCTTGGTTCCGGTCATTGCTCTTTGAGTTCTCTTCTATGTCATGCTGTAATCTGCCTTCACACCTTTAAGTGCCATTTCATACAGATCGCTCTTCATATATTCCAAACCTTCTATTCTTTTCGGATCCGTTGGGAGATGATTATGCATATGCCACTTTAGTGTACCCATTTCTGATGGTTGATACGCCCCAAATTTTTACCTCCCAACATCTTTAAAACGAGTAATATCTCCGTTCAATTTCTGCATCTCGACCTGCGTACACCCAGGTGTATGATCGAGACAACATATAAAGTTTACTAATTCCACATATTTCGTGAAAACGTTTGTTAAAGGGGAAGTCAAAATTGTCATAACAGCGATCAATTATCGCCCCCATGAAAGGTGATACCAAATCAATCTTATTGAAATATGCACCTTCCAACATGCCGACTAATCCAGATTAGGATAAAGGGCTAGAAAGCTTACCGCCAATACAACGTTTTGATAAATCAACACGTAAGTTGAAACCCGGGGAAGTTCTCTCTACTTTGGTTAAAAAGTTGTTGATGGTTTTTAAAACAGATCTTCGTATTGTATTGAACTGTCACATTTCTCCACTTGCAACCAATATTGATGTAGAACAGCGAGATTATCAGAATTCATGCGGCTCGCACATCCTTTGATCATGCGCGATATTCCAAGGTAAAGGGCATGTGTTAGTTCAAATGTGAAAATGGCGTAAACATCTACAGCTGAGGTCAACCCCACCATTAGGAAATTATGAAATATAGGTGCAATTGGCAGCATTGACAAATTCTTCAATTCATCCAGTACGGCT
>JAULBU010045485.1:0-13750 GCA_032358235.1 Odonthalia washingtoniensis | reverse complement strand
TGGTACAGTAAATAAGGGTCCGGGTAGTTTAAGATTCTTTGGTCTAAATATCCAACAAAATGAAGATATGTCAATAGGGACGTTGTGACCAAGTATCGAATTAAGATCGTGACGTATCATTATCGCAGCGTCCACGGCGTCCGTGAATGCAAAAATCTCACTTCCCAGTACCGACCGAACGACCCGCCTCGACTTGCGACTAGAGTAATCTATAGAATTTGCGTTTCCGAACTTATCTTCTAAAAAGATGACGTATCCCACTTGGGAAGATTGAATCTCGGTATTTGAAAATGATCCATCAGAAAATGTAACTATTTTGATGGATTATTCGTCGAGTTTTGGGAATGGAAGTCCTGGTCTCGAAGTAGATTACAGATGACGCACCAGTTTATTCAACAATTTCATATGGAAGCTGGCGAACTCCGCCTCCGTTATTTAAGATAGAAAATTAATTCCCGCCATCACTTCTGGTCTGTAGTTACTTAGCCAGGCTAATTGGTGACGCAGTGACCTGAGTATTTAGATTTTAGTTGTATTTTGGATCTTATTCAACTTTAGGATGTATTTTGTCTCCCACATAACGAAGAAGGTGTTCTATCAGTCTATTTCGATACCCAAACATACGAATGGCACTGAACTTCAAGGTTGTGAATCGAAATTTCGTTCCGCCCGTTTGTTGAAGACTTAAAATTATTTATTTCCTATACCAATGGAGTAATTTACATAAAGTCCAGGCATCCCTTCCAATATTCCTGCAGCATCCAATTTAAAATAGAGGGAAAAGTCGCCAGTAGTCGGGGTCATTTTTGAATCATCTTTTCCAATGCCAGTAACGTGTGAGCTGAAACGTTCTGTCCATTAGTCCCCTGCGTCGGCAAGACCATAGAGTGGTTTTGCTAACTTTAGAACTTGTCCTTATGCTATCCTAAACATCTTATAGGATTTAACGTACACGTTTCGGGTTAGGTTTTCGCTTTGTATATAGGCTTGCGAGACGTCCTGGGTCCATATATTGAACTCCAGCAGTTGAAAAAATGAATCGTACAGATTTGTGCCTCAAGATCGGAGGCATTATGGATTAGTGAATGATTCTATTTGTCCCTATGGTCTTGCACAAAGAACCTCGCTTTATATTTTTTCCCGACCGTATCTTCTTCTTTTATTGCCGCGACGAATCGTACGCCTAGGATATTCGCATTTGGCGAGAGAGATGAGTGTTTGACAACAGAAAAACATCCTCTCGAATTGAGTCCCTCCACTTCATTGCGCATAGCTTCTAGACCTTCGGCTGACTTACATCTGGGATTACTGGGTTCTAGGACCTACGTCAAGTAATTGTGGGTAGCTTCTAGTATAGTATTCGTTTGTATGAAATGAATCATACCGTCGTTTCTTCCCGTAACACCAGCTGGTATGACTGCTGTTACGCTGAATGGTTTAGTTGTATGTCCGTCTGTCACCAAAATAATTCTCTTACTTATCCGTTCTATTTTGATTGGCCGTTCCCACTTTCTATAATTTTATCTATAAACCCTTACCCAATCCCCTAATTACAGTCTGTACCGCGTCGCAGGTGACAATTTTGATGAAAGAGCACGTCTTATTCGTTCCTTTTCGCAAAAAGATGCCATTTCTTGTTGTGCACAAGCTAGTGCCCGAATCTTTTCAGACTGTTCCTGGAGGTTATGATTTGTTAGTGGAAATTACGGTGGGATTTCGAATACCAGGAGCGATGGAGATAGTCCCATGGGTCCCGCAGTATCATTCATCGCTTTTAATGATAAAAGTAGTACGAACTCTTTTGATACGGTAGGATGGTTCGTTCGAATTTTCGAGTATATCCATCTAAGCGGGTGATGAAATGCTTCTCCCGGACCTATTGCGTTGTGACATTCTTTGTCACCGAACTGGAGTTCAAATCCCTAGAACAGAGCCTCAGCTTTAAAGGTCTTGCTCGTTCACAGTTGTTTTGACCGGAAAAAATGTTCCGACGATCAGAGTGGACGAACCTCAATTGGTCGGGTTTTTGCTCGTTTTTGCTTTCTGAGTCAGATTCACTTTAGGGTATTTGATTGTTTTGGACAGGATTACGCTTTCCTTGGAGCTCATATGCTGCAGAAGTTCTGATGTGGCGGACATGTTGTCGATTTGTATGCTGACTGTTTGAACGTGCATCTATCGTTAGTTGAGTTGATTGAACACTGGTGGCTGGTTCTGCAGGATCATTTGTTGTGTTGGCTGGGATCGTTGAAGGATTAGATTGTAGGATTAGGTTGGATTGAAGCGTCTGTATCTTCTGTTGTAGTTCGTATATTTGCTGGTGTAAGTTGTGCGGGACTGAATAATAATTTACCGGCGGGAACTGTTGATATTGTTTGTAGAATGGCTGTTGATTTACTAGACTCGGGTTGATCGGGTGCTGATTGATGAGGTTGGGGTTTTGGTTGAAGTTCTGATGAGAGTTCTGATAGTGCGTATGACTTTTGGGTTGGTGCATGAACGGCTGGTGATAGTTTTGTTGATTGACCGGTGCTGAGGGTGGAATGTTTGGAGGTAAAGGGGGTGGAATGTTTGATTCTACTACGTACGATTCGTCATGGTTTTGGTTTTGATCAGTTGGTAGAGTTGATGGTTTTCTTGGAGATGGTTCTGGTGGCACTTGTAGAGATTCGGTGATAGCTGATTTTGGTGCTTCTGTTGTTGCTTCAGCTTCGGGAGTTGAAAGTTCGATTGATGATTCGGATGATTAGGATGATGATGATGATAATTGATTTGGCGAAGATGTTTCCAGTAGAGCTTCTTGATACGTTATGTTTGCCGTCTGCTTTTCACTTGGGTATAGTGGTGCTGTTAGTGGCGTAGCCGACGATGATGAGTCCTTCGTGTGATTGGGAGGAATTGTTCATTGATGTTAGCCTTTGTTTTTCTTTTGGATGGCAGAGTTCGATGTATCTCACGATAACGGGCTGTAAGATCGGTTGCTTCGATTGGATAGAGCGTGTGGATGAGTTTCACTCCTACTTGGTCGTTGGTCCTTACTCCTGGTGGCTGGAAATTGATTCCGGTTCGATGGAGTACCGTTCTTAGACGTCGATAAATTGAAGGATCACACTGGAACGAGGCCGATATGAACAGTTTTGGATCGAGGTTGACCTCACTATCCTGCTGAATATCTTTGCTAGTTGAGTTGTTCTTTATTGCGGCCTCGAAAGTTGTGACCATTGTAGTTATCGTCGAGTAGTTTGATGATGATTTGATTGAATTAAGGATGTCGAAGTGTGTCGCTTCATTGTTGCTGAGTAGTGCTTGGTTGTTATTAGATGGTTGAGTCGTTTTAGAGAATTGGATTTCTTGAGTTGGTCTTTGCTGTGAAGACAACGAATTGTTGATGCTTTTGACTTTTAGTGGTTGTTAGACCTCTGTTGGGGGTTCTAGGATTGGAGCGGAGTCGTCATCTGTAGCTGCAGATTAATTGCACTTATTGAGAGATGAATTTGGTTCCGGTAAACTGCTGAAGCGTTAATTCGTTCGTTTTTCGGTTGCTATTCCTGTTCTCGTCGCGTACTAGGGTAGATAGTAGTCAGAGAAAAGGCAATTTGCGCAAAGTCCCTATTATATAGATTCGACAGGATAATGTCTGATATACATCGTAGAAAGAGCGTGCGAATTGAATGAGAGTGTGCAGAAAATTCATGATGTAGTCGGACAGGTGCTTCTGTTCGGTATGTCGTAAGTTGACCGCTTAAAGGATTGTACCCCTCAATATTTGTTGACGATGAGCGTACAATTATGGTTGTTAAATATTCCACTTAATCGCGATTGTTGTAGAAATATTTAAACATGAGACTACAAGAAGTTTTGACATTTTCATAATATGATAAATGACGTGCCGTCTTTTATTGTGACAACAATAACAAATAATCCTGCCCCATTAAGTACTATCCCTTCGTTTACCCGACCGTTGAACATTTACATGAATTTCGTGTAATCATGTTCCAAGTTCTAATCGAAATTGGGATTGGACAATTCGAATGGTTGAATGTTGTATAGATCTATACGATGGAATACACGTATACAGCACTATCAAATCAGCTTCATCTTATTTCAGACACTAAAGCATCTCTACTCACAATAAATTCGATTAAAAATTTTACTGACCAATTAAATTGAAAAAATCGAAACTGTTTGAAGTGGAGCGATGTGGATTGCAGTATGGCCGTGTTTTGGGTTTTCATCTCCACTTGAACCAATGTTTTAAGTGTATTCATGACTGTATTCACTAGCAGTGTATATAGAGTATGGTCAATACGAGGGAAGGAATCAATTCGAAAACGCACTCATTGTTGTATGTTAAGTGATATGTACAGTACAGATGACTTGTCCAAACGGACATCCGTTTTTTATTGGCAGGACGGCCGAAAACCGCCAATTTCATATTGAACGAGGGTAGTGTATGCAAAGAGGAGGCACGGATCCTTGAAGGATGGAATATTCCCGTATGCTAGATCTGAACATTATACTATACGGACCACCATTAAAATTTCCGAAACAGAACTTTCACCTGGCCGGGCCAACCACATCTTATTTTTCAGACAAAAATCAATCGGTGTCTTCTTTCGTGGGTTCGATTTCATTTAATCGAAACAGAATCCGAAATTAAACCTGATTAAATTTTAATCGAAATTACACCCAAGTGGGGTTGCCACTTTTCAACCCGTTTCGCTGTATGAACAAAAAATTTAATCGAATTTATCGTGAGTAGAGATGCTTTAATAACAATAATATTTAATAATAATAATAATATTAACTATTATTTAGAGCATCTCTAGTTTAGGGTGATGAGTTTTTTAGAAATAGTAGTATCTTTTGTAAACAAAGGGGAATACAGGGATTGGACACATTAGTAAACATTTCATCTGAGTTGATGTTTTTAACTGAAATGTACGAAACAAAACGTCCGTGTTGCACTTGTACATTTCAAAAACGTTTATGTTACGTAATTGGTTATCCAATCACGAAAAGCGGTATGGTTATTTCCAAATTCCAGGAGAAGAGAAACTGATACTGTGCATTCACTGTACTGTGGGATGAGGAGTGAACGGGGATGAAGTGACAAATCATGACCGCGCTGAAGTGCGGTGACGATGGCCATGGACAGCGGTGCGTCTGATGTAAGTACAGTATGTGATTTGAAAGTTAAGGACGTGTAATGCAATGATTGGCCGTGTAGAACTACATACGTGTGTAGACGTGACTGAATCTGGAATTGAAATTTGTAAAATGCGACATATTGGACGTATACCGATGAGACGTTCAATTGTGGTTTGTGATCTGCTCACTGCTGGAGCATCAAACCACTTCAACATGGCAACGCAAGAAGAAGAAAGTGCGCATTGCGAGAGTGGTGCAATTAGACTAGAAAAACGAAACGGACGTGGAACAATTGGTAAGTACCGAAAGTGACAGAAGTATCTCATCCAACATTATCATGGAACAGCAGCGTCCACAGAGACAACTTCTGGAAAAGATGTTGGAGGAATGCGTTGAGAAGATGTGGAAGAAGGAGAAGAAACCGGCACGGAAAGTATAGACACGGGAAATACAACCAACGTAACCAGTAAAGCGAAAACCTTCATATTCAGCAAAGAAATTTGTACAGATTGGACTTTCCAGCACCTTTTCAGCATTTCAAAATCAATATACAACCGTATAGAACAAGATTTACTCCAATTAAGTCCTGAGTTTTGGGTCTTTACAGAATCAACAGAATTCGGGCGGGGGTCATAACTTCTGAGATGAAAATACTGTCTGTGTTGTGTGCTCTACGTTCCGGAGAATATGCGACCGTGCGGGAGGGGAAGAAGGTACTGAATTTGGACATGGTACGGTATTATGTTCGACTGTTCTGTACTCAAATAATTGAACTGTACGGTGAAACGTTCTCAACAGAAGACCAACGAATGAAGAAAAGACCAGATTGGAACGGAAGTATGAGCTTAGAGGATTTACGGGGTGTATAGGCTTCTTGGAATGCGTGCGGATCAAACAAAATGTACGAAGCGGAAACAAGAATTACACCGAAACGGGAGAGAAAATTAATGAAGAACGAAAATGTAATGTTGAAGTGTGGTTTGATTTAGACAAGTACTGTTGGTCTTGGAATAGCCTTCCTGTACAAGGGACGGACAGAAGAAATAAGTTGAAGGCCTCACCGTTACTACAAGAGTTATTCTAATCGGATATTAATATGTTCGAAGAGGATGAGTATGTTGTGCGGACATCCGGTACTAGTCGGAAACTTCTATATTTCCTTGTAGATGGTAATTATCCCCTATGGCCAACATTTGTAGAGAGAAAAAAGAAGGATCAGGTAGGGATGTAATCTGTTCAACAAAGCGCATCGAAATGTGCGGAGGGGAAGTAGGGATTTATAGGAAGAAATGAAGGTTAAATTCAACCTTGTTCACAGTTCTGTTCAAATGGAAAGTAGAGATTTCGTATCGAAGATTGAATGAACCGCTACAAATATTAACAACACGAAGATTCGTATTTCAGAAGCGGTTTCTAGAAATAGCGAACGACGCCATAATAATCTGTTATGGTACGTGCTGGGTGAGGAGAAAGAGAAATGGTTGAGAGGAATGGAAGAGAAAAAAGGTTTCAAAGACACCATGACGGATATGATACTAACATCGACTATGACGGTAAACGGAAAGGGAAGTCCATTCACGATATCTTGACTGATGAAACCGAACGGAAAAGTTTAGAAGAAGATCTAATGGACTATAACGCAATAAATTATTACCGGACGCTGAATTACATTCAGTAATTATAATGTAGCCGACTGGTATGAGTATTGGTAGTCAATTGTCACGAAAATTTATTACAGTATAATAAAAGTATGTTATGAAAAACGTGTATATGTGGAGTATTACCTGGTAACATAGTTAATTTAAAAAAATTATTAAAACAACTTTTCTCCGCACGTTACTATTACCTTTTCAGTCTTCAATCGCAGCAAAGAAAAAACATATTAACGACGCAACTTACTATACACCGACGGACATGGTGGTTCACATTATCAACAAACGAAACACGTATAGCATCCAGCAGGACTGACAAGTTACAAGAAAACTGTGTGGTCATACGGAGTATTACTAATTCAAATAAAAATCGCCGACGTTCTGCAGAGGATGATGCGAGTCATACAAATCCGAAATGGCTAAAACCATATGATAGTGAATTAACGGAATCGCATAGCGTGAGAGGCAATGCAGTAAAAACTGTGAATTTAAGGACCAGTACGTAAATTGAAATATACAATTGAAAGGTGCTATTGACAGGTCACCATACCATGACGGACAGAGAGCAACAGTTCTTTCTATATAAGGGAAGTAAGCGCCGCATAACCGTTCGGAATAATCACAATTGAAAATACTGACTTTATATGTTGCTAGTACATGATATTTGATCTGCGCTGACTGTTATAACATACGTGAAGAAAAATAACGGAACGCCGCGTGGTGTATCGAGCAATAACAAACTTACATGGAAAATAATACCAAGAATACCAATGGAGTAACGGAACAATGGAAGGGAAACTGCAATTGCTTCACCAACCGTTACTAGGACTACATTACAACCAATGGAATGGGCACCATTGAGAAAATGAAAGGAACCTTCTATTATAACAATAGAAGATCAATTCCGAACAACGTACAGTTGAAATATCAACCTTGCACATACGAATATGGTAAACGAACATAGATACAAGAGAAAAGGACAGGGAGTAAGAGCAAGAACTCCGTTCGAGGTTAATATGTACATTGACCAGTGGAAGGCGAACAGGATGTTGGATGGCAGTAGGTATGATACAATGCGTGATGTACCGTACGGAAGCAGGGCGACAAATTCAAGTGGGAGGATGAAGCGTAAGGATAGTTAGAACAAACGGTGGGCACATATCGGAGGAGAGGGATTGAAATATTTGGCACGACAAACGGTTAATACGTTGTGGGTGCGATGTACCGAAGAATTGGAATATCAAACACGTGCCGTTCGGTTAATTGAAGATATGTATGATCTTCGTGAAGCGTGGGGTAGTCTTGCCGAGACACCAAGCATTATTTTTTGGCCGATTACTGGATGGTATCTGTTCGATAAGCGCGAATAATGGGAAGAGAATGCTGCATTTGAGAAAAGGATGAGATGTGGTACAAGACGAGTGAAAAATAATTACCGTGCGGGATCGTAAGCTGCTAAAGTTCCAATTATGCCTGGTTGGCATGATGTTGGTGCCTTCGGCATACCCGTTTTGGAAAGGTCTCGATACTTTATGCAAGTTTCATACCTTGTTGAGAAAATGGAACCGCCAGCAATAATATTTGCACCGTCGTCCCCCTACCTGCGCATCATCTGGAACCATTCCTACACGGTAATGCACTAATGAAACAGATGTACCATCAAATTGTGCTAAGGGAATGGGCTGAATTGTTCATAGCAACATTCATGCATTGTTGCAGATACGGTATTCTTGTGACGAAGCATGGTGAAACAAGACTGACGAAGAGTTGTGGTTATGGAATAATGACGCAGCTTACGGATGAATTACGAGCTTTTTGTACCGATCGTGTTTCAATTGACTTATTTTTCAACTCTGATTACGATTTGAAGAAAGTTCTGCTGGCTAAAAGACGTTCGGAAGAGGTGGATTGGGCGACTATGAGGAAATTAATGATCCACCCGTTCGTGTATCACGACTGAGAACAAGGGGAGATAATTGATTTAAAAAAGGAGGAAGAGCAAGAGTATCTCATAATTGGGGGTTATTGGAAGGTAAGGGTGTTTCCAGCGGTTGAGATACCGAGAAGTAATACTGAAGTACAAACGCTGGAAATTTTCAAAGGGATGTTAGTAGAAATGGGGTACATCGGTCCCGTACCGCCAGAGTCACTTGGACAAGCACCACCACATAATGGAGATGTTGACATGGTGAATGTAGGAGATGAGGAGGTGCGGGATGCAGTATATTCCGATACGGACCGGTGGTACGGAAGAATGGCGTACATACAAGCTTCCCAACTGCGACAATACAATTTAACCATATCAGATACAGTGGATAGGTTCTTCACGCAAATCAGAGATTGGATTGTAAATCAAGGAAGGGTGCGTGATGTGGGAACTGAAAAAACCGAACGGAAAAACCGCATTGCAGAGCTGAAGGGGCGACAAAGTGATGCTGATAACAGATAAACAGAAGAGAGAACACGAAACCAAGAAAATGTACAGGAAGTTTTACGTCTGAGAAATGAGCTTGCAGCAGCGCGCATGACTGAAGCCGAAAATATATCTCAACTCAGTCAGGCGCAAGTTACTCTACAGACGTACCAGGACGCTCTGCAATCAATGCATGTTGCACTGCTCCATATCGGTGATGTGTCTGCTGCATTTGCAAGCAGAATGGCTACGGAAATGAGTACCGCTGTGGACAGAAGAACTTCATATCTGCGTGAATTTGGTATTGTGAGCTACGCGCACGCGCGTGCACTGTCACAACTTGTCATTCCGCCTTCTAATTCTTCTGCAAGCGTCACACAAAGTAATCCGAGGAACGGCGCGAGTGCAGGTTCATCTACGTAACAACGTCCATAATCGCCATCCTCGTTCCCGTAATGTGTTGAATGTCCAGTCTCATTTCTGAAAAACGGTCGTAACTTAGTCTATGTTTGGTCTAAAAAACGGTGCATTTCCAAAAATGTTTTTCTCCTTTCCCATCAAGTATTTCGTGCGAGCTAAAACTCCGTAATACTATTATTTTGTATTGCTTTCACATTTTCTAAAAATTGTCCGTTTTTTGAAATAGGTGATTTTTCTTTAAGAAATTGAAAAAAACAACTTTTTTCATTTCTCCGTTCTCATCACCACATTCGTCGTGGGAGCTCTACGAGTCTTACTTTCTAAGCATCACGATTCTTATTTTAATGCATTTGATCTACCACATAGCAGGAGCTGTTATACCGTTCTGGAAAAGAAGTCATCCAACTTTAGTTACATAGCGTCAACAAATCTAAAATTCCTACTGCATTCCATCAAAACAGTCCACAGGTCACTTCTTTCACACTCACTTACAATCTATTCGAAACATATTTGGCGTACGGTTTCTCATTCAACAGTCGATGCATACAATAATCACCACATCTACACTTTGCTCCACACCAAACGGTCAATCCATACAATATTCACCACATCCATACTTGCCATAAGGTTGTTCATTGAACAGTCAATATATATAATAATCAGCTCATCTATCATTTACTCCAATCAGATCGGGCAATCCATACCATAATCACCACATCTATAGCTCCATCCCCACCGAACGGATACACAAAAATGAATAGATTTGCACCATGGAAAACCCTGTACGCAAGCTACTTGAGAAGAGAAACAACTAACGGGGTGAAGAACTCAGGTTGTTTTTACTGTGTCAAAATCAACAGCAGCTACTTGTATTGTCTGCCATGAACCTATTACGACATGAGCAGTGTAGACACCATATCAGAAATGGGAATTATAATGGTCCGGTACCTGGCTCTAAAAAATTTAAACGGGGTTATTCCACTTGGTTCAAGAACTACGTCGACAGAAATACAACATACCCAGACTTTGTATTTAAAAGACGGTTTTTTGTCCCTCGCGTTATCTACGTCCATAGAAAAATGATCTGATGCTTACCGAACGGAATTTTGGAAAACAAGACTCAATGGAATTGGTTTCCGTCGCATCCCAACAGATATGAAAATCTTGTCCTCGTTACGATTATTGAGTACAGGTACAGAATGCGACAGTCTGGATGACTGTGTATATATGTCGGAAGAATCCGTTCGGCAATACTTTAGGCAATTTTGTATTGAAATTTTAGAGATATATGGTGGCAGGTTTTCAATCGGTTGCTCACAACACAAGAATTGCTGACCATACAAACTCGCTATTTCGAAATCGGTTTTCCTGGTTGCATTGGTTCCGTTAACTGCATGAAATTCGTTTGGAAGAATTGTCCAATTAATGATAAAGGACAATTACTAAACAGCAGGGATTCGAAGAGTGCAACTGTGCAATGTGAGGGTTTGTGCGACCACGACTTATATTGTTGGTCATGGTTTTCCGGTCGGCCAGGAACCAGTAATGACCTAAAATTTCTGGGACGATCACCTCTCTTCCAGAAAATATTTCTGGAACAGTTCCGTATTACCGACCCAGACGGATATAGTATAAATCCGAACGGAGAACTTCATTACATGAGGTGCCTACTTGGTGACGGGATATATCCAACATGACCTATTTTTTCGAGACCATTACCAAAATCGGAACACCGTTTGGAACGCAAGTATTCCTTTCAACAAGAAGCCGTCTGTAAAGACGTGGAACGGTTGATTGGAGTCTTGCAGGCCCGCTTCGAAATTCTGCTTAGAGAGAATAGGAAGTGGGAATTAAATGAAACAATCAGAATTTCAAACGTTGGTGTGTTTCTCCACAACATTATATCCGAACAAGATAAGACTTTGACAGTACAGAGGATGTTATATCTTCTGACAATATGTCAGCAGTAATGGCTACTCAATTTATTCGAATGCAACAATCCACAACGGAATTGGAGATTAATGATATTCGTGCAAGGAATGAAATGTTCGCAGATCCGGACGAAGAGGCAGAACGTATGATGATGAGAGATTTACGGTTCACTGATCATGGTGAACATTTCTGTTTGCAGAATGACCTTGTTATTTTCAGTACCGACCTCCACGGATGGACCTAATACTGCATTTTTAGTCCTATTACTTTCATATATTTGTTTTATTCCGTCGGTTCCCTTGTAGCTGCAATTTTAATTTTATCCACTAGTTCCTTATATTCTGCTGTTCCTGAAGGTATAAACTGTAATGAAATATACATCACATCAACACTTGCCTTCTTTCCTGTCGTGCATCCAACGACGTAATTATTTCATTTGTCGGCTTCATTTCCGCACGGATACAATCCATTGCTCTATTCATCCCTTCGTCGTCCAGTTTCATTGCATCCCTCCGTTTCACAGCTTTTATTCCATGCGGTCTTGCGCCGGATATTATTTCTGAAACTTCGACATTTACCTCATCAATATCCGTAACGGTTCTTGTACGCGGTGGTATAATAGCAGTGTCACTTCCAACAGGACGACGTACTGGGGACGTATTCACAGATACAGAGCGATTGGAGTTGACTTGACTTATTGTAGACCTGTCCTCATTTCCATGACCATCCGTACGCTCCGACTGAGCATTATGTGAACTAACCAAGTTTAAACCTGATCCAGTACCTCTTGCATTAAAACCACAATTAAATACCGACTCGTAGCGTCCTCCTCTGTTCATTTTTACACCACCAGTCCAATCAACATCACCGAATTTCATAATTGTAGATAAGAATTCTGCTGCATCCACGTACATAAATGTAATACATATTCCGGGATTTTTTGCCTTTTCCCTTCTTCGCCAACTTTGAAATGATGCATGGGCAAGTTTATGCAGCCCTTTACGTTGTACGTTTCCAGTCTGGTTCATGTTACATGCTTGTTTATATCAAGCGTTCCACAGTCCAACGCGAAAGGATTACATTTCGCACGTAATGATGCTTTCGACCTTACCATACCATATTGTTCTTTACACTCCTTTGAAATTCCATTCCACATGGCATATTGAGTCTGCACCATCTTGTGCGTTTGTGACACCAACGCTTTCGCTAGACACAACGCCTCCCGTTAGGTATACTGCGATCCACTTCTCTTGTCGTCACCGTCGATACCACCCTTCACTTTTCTATTTTTGACCCCGCGGACGTCCAACATTATTCTTTTTACCACACTACTGCAACCCACCATTTATTATTTCTACTGGATCACCCTCCCGTTATTCACTATTCCACTCTGGTATTCGTTTTCGTGTTCCTCTATGTATATTTTCCGTACGGTAAACCTGTCCCTCCATCAGCATCACATCATTATGCACATTGAAATCAAAGTTCAGAGTCCTGTTCATATTACTTGCACTCCGAACGACCAGGTCATTCTTGCTTTCATCGCGTTCATAAATTTGTATACCAACTCTTTACTATGACTATGACAGCTCAAACGTTCGATCAACATTACATACACCCGTTCCATCTGCAGCCGTATTGTGGTTACCAATCCTTTCCCCGATCATCCCGATCGGTGTACCAATCGTTTGCGCACTTGTTCTGTTCGGTGTACCAGTTTCCCCCACATTCGTTCCGTCCGGGGTTCCAATTTCAAATTCCTGTCCGCATATTTTTTTGTCAACATCTCACAACGTTTTCCGGAATACAATATTTTCATTGATCATGCGAGAGTTACTAAATTTTTAATTACTTGTATGACGGTGACAAACTCAACACCTTTTCATGAAAAACAACCTTCAAAAACTACAATATTCACTGGTGCCGGGTTTTGAGTTTTAAACTCAAACTATTGAAACTCAACGCTAACTAGAGGTGCTTTTACCAGAATAAAGTAATAATATTATTATTAAATATTATTTACCAGAATAAATAATATTTAATAATATTTACCAGAATATCCCTAATCGAATTATTCTTTCTGAAATATCCCCGAGATATTTTCTCACAATGTCTTTACACGTGTAAAACCCACGTGAAAATAATGGTCCTTGTTGGCGTGTTGTTTCGCACGCTTGTTGAA
>JAULBU010045474.1:0-13751 GCA_032358235.1 Odonthalia washingtoniensis | reverse complement strand
GCCTTTTTGTACCTGACATGTGGCAGCATTTGATTGGCCCACAAAGGAGGGAAATGGTACTCAGGAATTACCTATGTACCTATTTAAAGACAAAAAACCGTTACCTGCTCAGTTTGTAATTTCAAATTCATCGCCAAGTAGTTCGAACCTTTATACGAATAAACCAATTAGAAGACACAAATAACAGTAAAGCCAGATTCCGGACGTGAAAATAGTTGTTTTCTAAATGTTTAGGGCAGTGCAAATCTTTTTAGGGGCGTTTAGTGCAATTTTTAATATTCAAAGGTTTAATTATTTTTAACGTTACCACCTTCGTAGTGTCGAGAACAAATCTTTCGCCATCAAAGTCAGAGAATCTCTCCAAAAATAATTATAAATAATTATTCAGCAACTATGATTCCACGAATGCAACCAATGTCGGATGACGCAAAGCTGATTGGTTTCGCCGTGTGACCATAGATACCACTACAGCTCCTCGGCTCGGTCCAGACAGAAAAAATGCATAAGCAAAGACCAGTTTCAATTTCTATTTTTTTCATCGCCATGATAGTGGTTGTCTGCATGGTTAGGAGGTGTTTTATGAGGTTATTGTTGAGGTGAGAAACAAATACTATGTTTGCCAGATTTATGAGGTTAAGAAGTAAAATAAAAACTTGTCTCTCGCTGTGGCTCTCTCTATTGACAACAACCCACGTTAACATACAACCACCATCTTCGTTTCGGGTATACTATCGAAATTGGAGAAAAGATCAAACTAAGAGAAGGTGAGTTTGTGTATGTGACTAGTAGCTGTGGACCATAGAGCAATTGTACATGTCTATAAATAATTCATCGAATACACTAGACAGTTTTCAGAAAACTTTTTTCTGAAAAACAAAAATGATGTCTAGCGGAGATAATGGTCTGACATGTCATTAAGCAACAAACGATAATTTGATCCGTTCCATGAATGTTTCATACATATTTGAATGTATAAAAGAATGTAAAGCATAGTGGCGTCTGTCACAAAGCATGTCACACTAATGATCAATGCTTTGAAAAGAATTGAAATATAAAACATTTTTAATTGTTTTAATTTTATGATGCTACACTAATCTAATTACTCTCCAATGCGGTCGTTTTTAAGGAATTATTATTGATATTTCATGGTCGATGTATTCCATATCACCAAAAGGCGTGGTCACTATCAACCAGATACCACCATTACCCAAAGAGGAGGACAAGCGAACAGGAACAAGAACAAGAACAAAAAACTATAAATATCTGACAGAGAATACAACTAAAACCTCATCATCTTCTTCTCCACTATGCTCAACTCCCATCTTGTAAATCATTCTTTTGTCTCTTCATCAAAGTTTACATCCTCTGTCTACATCCATTTATATTTAACTGTCTGCCCTTTTTTTCTCTCCCTTCTCTTTGATTTTTTGCAAAATGTGTCCGATGTCAAGCCATTTCCTTACCGCTAAAGCATGCCAATGCCATGAAACGACATTATCCGATCACCTTCTTGAAACTAATTCTCAGTGTACACAACAAGACCAGAAAACCTTGTCCTTTGGAACCATAGGTGTTGCATGTGCTGACTGTCCTTCTTCAAACCGCGATCGACAATCACCATCATATAATCTATGTATCCCACATACAACAACAGAATCACGATATATACCTTTACTTGATACATCATCATCAAGTCAAGAAAATTTATTTAATGCGTCACTGTTAGTAATGTATTCGCTTACAATCGTTACCGAAGCAGCTCGAGGTCTTATGTCACCGTCACTTTGGCCATTCTTTGCATCAATGGGTGGTTCAAAAGCCTCTCTAGGAATCTTAGTATCTGTTTACTCGTTTGGTCGTATGTTGTCAGTAGTTCCTTTAGGTCATTTATCAGATTCACTTTCTGCTTCAACTATTTTAAATGCCGCTTCCATACTTCAAGCATTCGGTAATGTACTATATGCAACTTCTTCATCAACTTCAATGCTCTATCTTTCACGAACTATCGTTGGGTTTGGTTCAGCTACAACTTCTATAGCAAGAGCACATGTTACAAAAACCATACCGAATGATAAGAGAACTTGTCATTTAGCTTATTTATCTGGGTTACAATTTATTGGTTTTGCTGTCTTACCAATCGCTGGTGGCGCTATGTCTAAATTACCAAAATATAATCTATGGGGATTACGATTTAATTTTTGTACTTACCCAGCTTGGTTACTTGTCATTGCTAATATTTTTTGTGTATATTTAGTTCTTCAATTTTACAAACCTCCTTCTCCTTCTCCTTCAACTTTTAATATTAATAACTCAACTAATGATATTGCACTTTTATCTTCTACTTCTAGTACATCATATTCCGCTACCTCAACAACCACATCATTAACAACACCATTACCAATACCAAGAGAACCTGATTATAGTGCTGTGTTAATTTGTCTTATTATTAATATAGTATTTCGTGGTGTGCTAGCACAATTAGAAACTGTATCAATACCATTCATGACTGAACAATTTCATATAACGCCATCGACTGCAAGTGTATATATGGCACTGATTGGGATACTAGGAACTACAATTTATTTCTGTTTTGAACCACTTTCCTTTTATTTTTCAGATCGTGCTTTAGTTCTTATCGGTTTATTCTTCATAGCTGCAGGTTGCTTACCACTTTCCCTCCATCCATTTACAGAACCTATGTCATTTCATATATACTTATCGTTACTTGCTTTTACTTGGAGTATTGCTTACCCTGTTGGTCAAACAGCCGTTCTGGCATTATTCTCTAAAACTATAAAAGGAATAAATGTCGGTTCTTTCATGGGTATTTTTTCAGCTGCGGGGGCTATCTCACCTTTGGTTCTCTCGGTGGTCGCTAGTTGGATGTGGGAAGTGTGGGGAAGAGAAAGTGTCTTTGGGTTTACTTTCGTATTAGTTCTTTTTGCTTTAGCTATCATGGCTGGATCTTATTCGAAACTTTATGTCCATGACAGATAAATGTTTTACATTAGCATTTTTAAATTTTTATAGATGTTTTGTGGAACAACCCTATGAAATATTGGATTTTTTGCCCCATTGCAACTATACGGCAGGTTATTTTTTTTATTTTTTGTACATAACCATTTTAATGCATTTAAAAATGAAATTTTTTTTCACATTATTTTGTAAAATGAAATTTTTTACAAAATACAAATTTTAAAAGTTTTTATGTCACCATTCTATAACTGTATGACGTTTTTTGATGGGTCACATCATGCCCTATGACCTTTGTTTTCAGAAAGGGACACCCAGAGTATACATACCTGTTGAATATTTGAAACCATACTATGTCCGACATGTCTGAAAATCTAACCGATCATCCCACGGTCATTCTTGACGCACACATGATGAATTCAATACAAAATTTACCATGGTCCATGTACTTTCTTTACAAAGAACTAATCACAATTTCAGCGTGGACGGACCTGTTTTCTTTTCTCTCAAAAGATCTCTCATGCAGTCAGTTTGTAATCATTGCTCCGGAATGCGCAACGCATTTGGGTTTTATATTTTTAAATTTAAAATCCGAAGTCTTCAAAAACACGTCGGAATCAACAAGTCTCACATTCTTTTAAAGAATTTATTTATTACCAATTTCTAGTTGATCTCTGCGAAATATCTATTCAGTGTATTAACCAAACTAAATTGGTTTCTTGTACGGAAAGGTGTCTCCGATAAGAGTAGTTTTAAGCTCGGTCGCTTGGTCTAGTGGTATGATTCATCTTCAGGGTGGATGAGGTCGGGAGATCGGTTCTCCCAGTCACCCCTGGTTTCGATACAATCTCAAACTGAAATTGACCCAGTACGATCGTATAAGTTCCGTTCCCATTCACGGCAGATTCTTTTTGTTATATTTGAGTATTCACACTCTCGACTTATCAGTCTGAATCCCTCAATAGATTCTTAATACGAAACTACTTTAAGCTGATAATCGTGGCCTAAAATTGAAGTTGTATAAAATGCTATTGTGACAAAACTACATTAAGTGCATCTCTAGTTAGAGCTGATGAACTCGAATAAAATATTAAAAATTTTTGTAAACAAGGGTACATACAGTCCGTTGGAACTGGTACACATGGGGTAAAAATTTGCATTGTCAGACTCAAATTTATTATTAAAACGCCAAGCATGCACTGGTTCAATTCCATTATGTGTATATTTCGGAACGTATAGACCAATGAGCTGTAAAAGAGTGAACATGGCACCGACCAGAATAATAAGCCTGGGGAATATGTAAACGGTGTGGGTGGTGTGCAATATGAGCGGGGCTGTGGTGACGAAGGGAATGAAAAGGATATTTCACTGTATTGCCAAAAGAAGAAAATAAATGTACAGGGACGGTATGTGAAAAATATCCGTGGGTGCCAGTGATCGGTTTATGAATCGATCATGATTGTATGCGTGTGACAGCATTGTCAGTGAGCTCGGAAATCCGTGACGGTAAAATTGGCATTGTCAATTTTGTGTGAAGTAGAGCTGTCGACTGTGGGAGGTAAATCAGTCGATTCGGAAATAGAATTGCGAAAAATGGATTCAACAGATTGTGAAAGCGCAATGTCAGTTTTTAACGTAGGGTGCGGCAAGGAGAGGAAAAGAAATCGGAAACACAGCGGACGTACAAAACGACAGAAACAATAAGTACTCAACACGTTCAAGGAACTGCATCGACAGAAAGATGTGATTCTTACCGAAATCGGAAAAGGGCTTGACGATGAAGACCAGGAGGAGAACGGTGTACCATATGGAGAAATTCCCACCAGTGCTCATTTTTATGAGTTCCGAAAGCGTGACGGAAAGGGATTCATATTCAGATAAGAAGTGTGCACATATTGAACATTTCAACAAATGTTCAGTATATCAAAAAAATTATTCACTCGATTGATGGCCGAATTGGTCCAGTTCCCTCTGGATATATGGATATTGCTAAGTACTAGTTCTGGGTCGGCTGACATCACGACATAGACCAAGATATTGGCAACATTGTCAGAAATTGAACCTGGAAAGTATACAACCGTACAGTGTGATATGAATGTCATGAATTGCACAGAAGTGAAAACATATGTTGCTGAATTATGCAATTTTATAGTGAAGAAGTATGGTGATATGTTCTTAAATAGAAAACTGAACTCGGAAGAGGTGATGTGAATAGAGAAAGCCTTTGCAAGGGAACGGTTTCCGTGGTGTACCGGATTTTTCGAATCTATTATATTTCATAAAGGTGAAACATCCAGGGACGGTCATTTATCAGAGTCTAAAAGAAGTAATGCACAAGTTACAGCCGAGGTGTGGGTGGACATGGACTCATACTGTTGGCCGTGGACTACTGCAAAATCCAGTACGAGTAGTAAATTCAACACATCAACAACGTCATGTGTGGTCCGGGATATTTTCCGTTCAGATAGTGGTATGTGTCATGACAGTGGGTATAAATTGATGCCGTCAAGTACGAGAAGTAAATTGCTATAATTACTTGTGGATGGCAATTATCCGTTATGGCCGATATTTATTGAGCCATACGGTGACGACAAGAGCTCGGCTGGGCACAAATTTACAACCATCTACAATACGGTACGGGAGAAAGTATCTCATTTGTTCTATTAATTGCGTATGAGATATGGACTATTATATTATTCTGTTCGGAATGAGGAGTAGAACACATCAAGGGACGTCACCAACGGAATAAGTATTCTACATAACATTATGATACGTTTAAAAGCAGGGGAAGGGGGTGAGAAACGTGGACAGGAAAGGAAACCAATGGACCACGTATTTAAAAAAGAGGAGGAGGAAACAAAGTTGAGAAAGGTGGAATCCAAGCGGAAAGAACAAAAATACGGAGGTCACGACACTGATAATGTGGAGGATAATGTGGAAGGGGCGAGTGCGCGAATTGATGTGGTAAAAGACCAATCCGAACGTAAATCCTTACAGGTAGATTTGATGAATCAAAATGGATACATTTGGAGGAATGACGAAGGGATGGAGTTTGTAGTATAGGAGAAGTCAACAGTGAGTGAGGAGAGACGATGGTACTTCAAGGTGCAAACGTGCCGCGTTGTATATGACTATGGAGAATGAAAGTAATATGGACCGTAAATGGAATTTGAATAAGTAGCAAGGAGTCATATGAAAAGCGGGGAATTGTGTGAATGTAGTTATGAACCATTGACAAATGTTCGAAAATAGAGTAGTAAGTGGTGATTATGATTGATATTAAGCTCAATGAACGATGTAGTATGTGTTAACTTTTTTTATACTTCTAATTAAAAGATGCCGTCGCAACATAAAAGATGATAATTTTCAAACAGGTCTGGATAAGGGGACGGAAAATATCAAAAATGTGCAAAGTTTGAACTTCAACCGGAACTCATAATACCGACGAAAGTATGTCACAGGAGCCTATGAGCGTAACTAACCGAGACGGCGAATAGGATCGTGTGTCTACTGTTCCTTTAACTGAAAGAGATAGCAATCAAAACGATAATGCAATTGGACTTACCGTAACGGATGAATTTCGTGATAACGAGTCATATGGAAGAAGTTATACGTTTGAAGGTATGTATGACAATAATTTCATTAGTCTTCTCATGTTTATTTCTATTCTGTGCGGAAAAACAGTACTTAACAACATTGTCCAGGTCGGATTATTCAAGTGAGTTTCTTTATTTACGAAACTGACACATTTCTCTAATCATCACCACCATCAACCGAACTGGAACATAAACAGAAATGGACCGCTGGTACGAAGGAAATCCACCGCTTATTTCGCGTCTTGCCACGCAGAACAAGGCATCATCATCATCCAGAAAGGTACAGAGACATGGGGGCGTACCCCTTGAGACCGAACTAGGTGCAACAAACTATTCAAGTATTGAGTTGAAGAAACCTGCACTTATAGTTAGCATGAAACAACCGTTCAAGTCAACAATGAGCAAGATCATACATTTCACCCATTACATTTTGATGAACGATCATCGGTTTAGAAGAAATGGAACCGGACGGAGAGCAAGGCCGCCATGTTCTGTGAATGAGTAAATTAACAACTGATCCGGGAGAGATTTGTTTGATGAAATGAAGTACTTCATGATGATTGAAAGTCCGAGTGGAGCACGTGGTAGTGGAGGTACAGGAAGAATGTCCCGTCAAGTGAGTTGGGGAAAGAGGTGGGACCACACGGGGCTGATGCAATGGGGTGCATTGACCTTCAGCCGTGTGATAATATATGGGTACGATGCCCTGAAGAAAAGTGGAATATCAAAACTGTTCGGTTGATCTTTGTAGGATGATGTAACATTCAACAGAACCATGGGAAACCTTTGAATAGGTACCAAGCATTCTTCCAAGACCGACTTCGGATTGGTGCATGTTCCAAATAGGGAGGCCTGGATTGAAGACTCAGCGTTTTAGACACGAATGCGTTGTGCCGGTATAAGAGCTGATGAAAAAGCCGAACGGGATAAAGATAATGTACAAGGGAACATTATTCCATTCATGCTTGGTTGGAATGGAGTTGGGGCATTTGGTATGTCAGTAGAGGACAGGAGGAAGTAATACATGTCCGTCCCGTTCAACGTTGAGAACGAGGAACCATCACCTTTGATAGCAGCGCAGCCACCACCGTTACCGGCTCATAACCTGCTCATAACCTTCGTCAGTACAAGTACGGGACATCGATGTATCAACAACTTTATCGTCAGGTTAAAACGAAAGAGGAGGTAGATTTGTTTATTAGTGTTTATGTACTGCTCCGGATACGGAATGGAAGTGAGGAAACATGTTGATCCGGGTCTGACAAGAAGCAGTGGTTACGGAATTATGACCCCTATTTCTAACGCTTTACAAGTTCTGTGCTCCGATCGGTACTTGATTCAGTTATATTACAACTCTGACTACAATCTCAAAAAGGTCCTGCTTAAAATACGCTGTACAATGGAGATCGACTGGTTCACTTCAAGAAAGGAAATGCAGAACCCATTTGTACATTACAACTGGCACACAGAGGAGATTGTAGATTTACCACGAGCCGAAGAACGGGAATTTAACTTAACCATGGATAAGTTGAACTACTGGAAAGTCAGAGTTTTTCCAGAAGTTAAAATACCGATGTGGAATGAGAATCAAGCAACTATGGAAAACTGCACTTGCATCGTCCAGGATCTTTTAGTGTCCATGGGATATACAACATAGCCACAGATTGAACCAGACGGTGAACCACCTGGTGGTGAGGATGTTGACAGAGCTGGAGGTGTGGACGAAGAAGTTAGGGAAGAAGAGTACTCCGATCGGGAAGGTTGGTACAGTAAGATGACTTACGTCTTGCATCCAGTACTACATGGCACAACTTTCAGATTTCCATTTTCTGTAGATGGTTTCTTTAACAAAATCAGAGAGTGGATCGTTCAAAATGAAAGCAATAACCGAAACGATCAGATGTTTAAGCAGTTACAGGATCGCAACAAGGAATTTGAACGCAAGGAATCGGAAGCGGAAAAGGCTCTGCACCTGGAGATTGAAAAACACAATCATTCCAGATTGGAGATAACCTGACTAACGGAAGAATTGGCAGCGTCAGGAGCATCTGAAGCCGAACGGCGAGCGCAATACGACCAGACTAAGGCTTTACTGGGGACTTATAGGACTGCCTTGAAATCTACGCACAGAGCTGATTTGCGTACCAGTGAAATAACTACAAACTTTACCAATAAGATTCAGAAGGACATTTATGTTTCTGTAGAGGGTAGTACTGAATTTCTAGTCCGATATGGAATCGAACAAGGGAATCAGGAAGCACCCACACCTCCGCCGATAGATTTAAAATGGTTGTTTTCACTGGATTCATATAGTAATATGTATTGTTTGTTATCCGAAAACGGTTGCTATAAAGTGAAGTTGTTGTTTTATTAGTCATTGATATAAATATAGGTAGGGCTTATTGCCATGAGATAATTCCGTTTGATAGGCGCTTCCTCTGATAGCCATTAACTATGCAACAGAAATAATTTCCTCATGTATGCGCTGCTTATGTATAGGTTGCTATGGTTGCGGTCGCTGTAGCCTCTATTAGAAATCAAGCGGAAGTTTTTTCTACTCGAGGGAGACTATTATGTATGCACAGAAATGCGATTATTTTTATTATGAAAAGTTATATTTCTAAAAATATATTATCCGAATGTGGGGATAACTGAAATATCCAGCATCTTATTGCTCGGAATTACTAAAAATCAAATTGGAAGAAGTAATAATTAAATGATCTGGGAAAAGTATTTACTTGTTGTTATGAACTATCATCGAAGTGAAAATGCATATGCAATGTAAAATTTAAAACGTTGTCATGTTATACATGGAATATCCATACCAGGTGACATTGTAGCCTATGAAAAAATTTACATGGCCATGATATCGCTTCTAAATCTGATCCGACATGTGTCATCTTTTTGAAACAACGTAATTATACACCGTATGGTGCACATGCTTCATTCTATCCAACAAGTGCAGGTGAAGAGTTTCAAACATCTTAATCAAATGGTACCAGTGGTAGTAATAATCACAATAATAGTACATCACTAGCTGATTCATATATCAAATGGAAAGAGATAGGACGGACGGAATGTATTAAAAAATGTCTTAGTCCTCATTTTAAGGTTCAAATCACTGTTCCATATCACTTTGAACAATTGCAACATATTAGATTAGGTCTTTGGGATATCAATTCGAAAAAATCTGATTTGACAACTCATGATTTCTTAGGTGATGTTAGAGAAACCGTCTCTGAACTTGTGATGGCTGGAGTATGTGTATCTCCATTAAAGACATCGAATAGAAAAGATCTCGAAACATCCTTTGGAGGGAAGAGAGATTTGGGAAAGATTATCGTAATTGTACATTAAAGTCGTGATGATGGAAACATGTTAATAACAGTGGCAATCAATGCGAAGAAATTAGGTCGTAAAGATTTTTGGATATCAAGTGATCCATATTTCATTGTCTCAAAACTTGGTAAGAATGCAGCTTCACGATCACAATTGTATAAATCGAAAGTTGTAAGACGATCTATTAATTCGGCAAGGAGATCATTCCAATTTAAAGTTGCAATCCCCAAAGGTGGTGGTAAAAGTGATATCAAATTAGAATTCTTGGTATATGACAAGGATAATCATCACCATGGTGATGAAATAGGTAAAGCTGTTCATTCATTGGGAGACTTTGAAAAAGCACAAATTGTTCCGAAATATGACTTAAAAACAAGGGTATTGCAACAAGAATTTTGCATTCCGATATCCAATCACCAGATATTGAATCAGTTTTGGTATATATATATCATCCTATAGAAATCTTCTTGAATTTCTAGTTGCATTTGGAAAGAATTTAATAAAGTTTGTATTTCTATAATTGTTGAATCTGTTTCATTTAATGTTGGTGTTGTTGTGATGGTAGTATTTGAATTGGTGTTTGATAATTGGTGTCAATGTGATAATTTGATAGAAGTGCAAGTCAATCTGTGAAAGAAGTTCAAAAATTAGAAAGAACAGATTCTGTATGTTTAAATAATAAATTAGCTTCTTTATGAACAGTGTCATTAATATCAATTTCAATAGATGAAGATATTATAAGATGACGATTTGATATTTAATTTAATAAATAATTGAATGGAGATATACTAGATACTTTAGATGTTGAATTTGTACGTAATAATGATGGAAAATGTATCAATAGTAATGAAATTTGATTAATTTCAATACCTATTACCATACTTATAATCAGACTAGATTGAAAATGTGATGACAATTATGATGGTGATGATGATGATGATGATGATGATGATGATTTAATTATTTTTTTACGTTTTCAAAAAGAGATTGTCATTACAAAAATTGGAGGATAATCGGAACGACAGCACGACAATACGTCAACTACAGGGCAAATATAGGTCAACGATAGGTCATGTCAATGATAGGCGATGTGATGATACATTGATTATGAAGAACCCTAACACATTAATATGATTAGCAGTTTCACTCCCGTCACTTCTCGGCAGTTTCATTATTCAAACAACCGGAAGCCAAGGAAACAGGCGAGGTCATGAACAAGTTTTTAATTGCATACCTTTTTCTCCAACAACACACACTACCCATGCAGTTGTTATCATTTCCATCTCTTCAGCCTTTTTTCCGACACTGTCTTTTCATTTCCACCATTTTAAATTGGTACTGCATCGGTACGGTTTTCAACATGGATCCCATCCGCATGAAGGCCATTTGTTAAAGAACTGAACGAAACGGGACAGGTACAGATAGTACTTATATCATTAAAGCAACAACAAACATCACTGGTGTCAATACCGGGCATGTTTTTCAATTCCATCTAATAACCGAAATCGGAACAACAGAACGGACTGGACGGGTGCAGGCATCGCGCAATTCCCGACGTGGAAAATCTAAATGGATAAAGGATTATATAGACCGGAATCCAACCATTCCAGACCATATATTCCGACGACGGTTTTCCATTCCTATGCTTTTGTATTTTCAAGTGAGAAACGATTTACTACAACACCGAAAGAATTATTGGAAGCAGCGGACAAACGGCCTTGGTTTCAAATTCATACCAACTGATCTAAAAGTATTGTCAGCCCTGCTTATAATGAGCTCTGGGACATCTACAGACAGTCTTGATGATGCTGTATATGTGTCAGACAATTCCGATCAGTTATACTTCCGAAACTTTTGTGTGGATGTCATCCATATTTATGCTGCTCGGTTCTCCAACAGGTTTCCCACATCAGGAGAGCTTCAGACTACACAGGAAGATTTTTGCGATATCGGTATTCCAGGTTGCATCGGGTCAGTCGACTTCATGAAATATACATGGAAGAACTGTCCCGCAAATATGAAAGGAAAGTATTTAAACACAAGGGATTCCAAGAGTGCAACTGTCCAATATGATGGCTGGTGTAATCAAAGCCTTTATTTCTGGTCATGGTTCTCCGGTCGGCCAAGTACCAACAACGACCTAAACGTTTTGGCTCGCTCTGCATTATTTCAGGTTATATTTTCGGAGCGTTACTGCCTTACCGTTACGGATGGTTAAAAAATTGTGCCTGACTCCTTACCGCATAATTTCCTCTACATGCTGGCTGATGGCATATACCCGCACTGAGCACTGTTTTCACGGCCAATTTCTGATTCCAACAACCCAAATGAACGGAAATACTCCTTTAAACAAGAATCCGTACGGAAGGATGTTGAACACCTTTTTGGCATATTGAAATCCAGATTCGAGATTCTTCGACGGGAAACAAGACGTTGGGAATTGAATGAAACAATACAGATATCAAACACATGCGTCATATTACACAATATGTTAATCCAAATTAATCAGTTTGTGGAAGGAAACAACGACATTGTTACAGATTCGGATATAACCCAAGTAATGTCTACTGAACAGAACCGTATGGAACAATCGGGTACAGAAATGTTGCTGAACATAACAACAGCAAAACATAACAGACACGGATCATTAGAGACAGAAGCAGACCGTTTATTATTTCTAGATATGATATTTGCAGACCACGAGGCTCATTACCGTCTACAATCCGATTTTATAAAATTTAACGCAAGCTTGCATGGGTGGGTCTGACATTTTCATAATACATTTGGAATTGAAATAATTACTCTTGACCATTTCGGTTTGTCGGTTCATCAATTTTCGTTAATTTCCGCACAATTCGTTTATACTCTTCACTTTAATTAGGAAAGAACTGCAACGCCATGTACATGCTTCCCTTCGTGCTGTCCGTTTTTGTCGGCTATCAATGGATTTTATAAGATCGTTAATACGGTTCATTTCCGTTCTGACTCCAGCCATTGCATGTGACATCGTCTCTTCCATTTTTTTGATTATCCTTCATTTTCAATGTCTTAATTCGGTTCAGTCTATTCCCTTACAACTCATCACTGACTAATGCAGTAATGACATCAACATCCTATTCCTGGATCACTTTCTTTTTAAAGTTTACGCCGACTTTGGTATATCGCATGCGTCAAGATTTCCAAGTCACTTTTTGCGCATTTCCGATTCGGTTTCCCATAAGTACTTGTTTATAGCAAGCGTGCCACAGTTGACAATCTAGTGCAAGTACAAGCCACTTCCTCCGTATGGAATTCATACTACGCCCCGAGAAGAATATTATGTTATTATGAATTAATATACCTATCCTGTTTCTTCACGCAACGTTCTATTGATGATAACGTCTTGACACCTCTCGGTTTAGAATCTTTCTAGCTTTGGTCGCCTGCAACATGAAAATACGCGTTGGAATTGTAAACGGGAAAGGCACATTGTGTCACAAAGTGACGTAATCATTTTCCCATTTCCATTTTGGTGTGTTTTCCTACGCTGTCATGTTTGTACTTATTACGCGTATGCTATACTTTACAGCATATTCAATCATATTGTTTATTAAATACTGAAAAAATGGAAACAAAATTTGCTTCCATTCTTTCAGTACAAATTTTGTCAACATCTTTTTCGCCGTCGGATCCCCCTCCAAATTCGAATATTTTCTATGAGGTGATCAGTCCGTTGATCAGTTTTTTTGAAAACTGAACAGCGAACTGATCACCTCTCCGTACCTCTCGATTAAAAACATTTCTCAAAAAGTACTTTAATCGAGAGTGTATAGGTGCTCAGTTCCGAACTGAGATATTCGAACT
>JAULBU010045473.1:0-32883 GCA_032358235.1 Odonthalia washingtoniensis | reverse complement strand
GTTGGACAAGTGGAAAATATCATGGTATTAAGCCCTTGATGGAATATCTAAAAATATGTTTCTTTCAATAGAAGAAGGGGCACTGTTTCCTTCCTGAAAACATCCACAATCAAACATGATGAAGCTGGTCTGGGATTTTTCGCAGAAAAGACAGTTGATGAAGGTTTCCTCATTGGTCATTACTATGGAACATTGGTTTACGGAACTATCGGCTGGAGCCATTCAATTACAAAAACATATGGTGAGGTTCTACTTTCGGTATGTACGGCTTAATTCCTGAAATACAGTGCCAATTGTTCACTTCAAATCACAGCAAGTGATGGATCGAAAAAGAAGGTATGGATTGTAGCTGCCCCTCGGTGCATTACAAGAGACATTAATTATTTCCATTATCTCATTAGAGATAAATCTTCAGCTAACGACAGATTTAATAATCCAAGAACTGCAAATTGCGGTCTCGAGCAAAACAAAAAGTTGAGAACTGATGAGGGTGCAATTTCTCAAAAATCTTTGGAGATTCGTGCTTTATGTCCTATTGCAATTGGTCAGGAACTTTTCATTGATTACTGTCCTGATCATGTTCATCACGTTTAAGAAAGCTAGTACTTTTATTTTTATTTTTTCTTGTCATTTTATCTTCAAGTTGTCTCTTTTTATGTACACTGCATTACACAATTATCACTATAACTACATTTAGTAAACTAATATAAATGATTTCAATAAAAACTGTCAATGTCATGACATCCTGTCATGGTACAAGTAATAATATCTACGTTATATTCTAAGGATATAACATATTCTTTATTACTTGTCACATGTCTCATAATGACAGCCTGTCATGTTACGGTACAATTACAGGCTCTCATCCTGAGAACATATCATTCCAATAGCCATTTTGATCCATCAAGATGTGAGCAACCCTACATTGCGATTACTATAACACAACATGGACAGTCTGCACAAATAAAGATTGAAAAAATAACCACACTCATCTACCCATACATGATTGTTCCTCACAATCATGTATAGGCAGGTGGGGGTAATCACTATAAAATGGCAGTCATCTGTAGTACAGGTGTCTTCCTTTTCAAAGTGAACTATATCGTACCGTAACTTATTTCCTACCCTTCCACACTTGAAATGCGCAAGGTTACGTTATTGCCTTCCCCAATTGGGAAACGGAAAACCTAAGAACTAATAACTAAATCTAATAAGTCATTACAATAATTCATTCTACCCAAATATAAAAAAGTAAATAACCATTTACGACCCCACGAGGGCCATGAAACCATGTTATGCTTCCCAACCTCCACAAGATCGCAAACGATTTCCTACTTTTCCACACCTGCGGAAAACAAAATATAACAACTGAATATGAAATATTAGGCAAGTGTTTACGATCTCACGAGGGCCAAGAAGTCATGTTATGCTTCCCAACCTCCTCAAGATCGCCAACGATTTCCAACCTTTCTTCACTCAGGAAGACAAAATCTAACAACTACAAAACTAACAACTAACAACTAATAACTAATAATGAAAACGATTTCTTACGTTTCCGCACTTTTTGCGAATGATAGTTACAAGAATTCTTGGCATGGAAAGGAAGGGGATACAAAATTTTCGACAACTGGTGCAAACATTCCCTTAAATAGACATTTTACAACCATTGGATGTACGTGGAATATTATTGTTATGAAAACCCCTTCACCTCTTCAAATTACCGTAACAGTAATTTTAACTGGTGAAAGGGTTTTTATAATTGCCCAACGACGTGTTGATAACTTCAACATGTACCATACATTTCCAATTTGCCACCACATCGTTGTATATTTAAATTCATATCCTTAAAAAATACCTTCCATTTATTATTGATTCCAAACGCCTAATGTGCATCATTTTTTTGAACGTGTCCATCAAATCACGTAACGGACACCCTATAGTTATAATCTCTCACGTCAATTTTGAATCTGTACCATATATATATATCCAAGTCGTCACCACGTCGCCGGTAACCTAAAGTAGTGTGCTCATAAAATCCCTTCCATTTATTATTGATTACAATTCCGTAATGTGCATCATTGTTCTGAACGTGTCCATCAAATCATGTAACGGACACGATACAATTATAATCTCTCATGTAAATGTGAATGGCTCCCTTTCACCTCCTCAACGTAGAAATTCATGACGTATAGTAACTGCATTGCTGGTGGCTTTCCTACATTCCTCTCTGACGATGTATTACAACTGAGTACGATAAGGCATCAAAGAGAATACCAGATGTTTTATTAAATCACCCAATCATCTAATTCCGACCAACCAAATTCTTTCGTAGCTGTATTACTATTGTTATTACTATCATTTCTATTACCATAACCTCCTAAAGTTGGTTTGGGTCCCAATCCACCCCGAAAGTCATCATCATCATCATCATCATCACCATCATCATCATCATCACCACCATCATCACCATCTTCATCACCATCGTCAATAGTAGCCTTTTAATTTTCTATGTCTGTAGTTACCAAATTATAAATACTTGTACTAGCGATTGGTATGGCTCACATACTACCCACATGATTTGGTGCTAAAGGTGCCGCTGATTTACCATGGGTCTGCGCGTCATTTCTTGCCCGTCAAGGGTGCCCTGGAACGATCGTGTGACATAGAAGTGATCCACAGTAGTTCATCATCTTAATATAAATTTATGCATCCTAATCACGGTTCATTAGATCAAAGGTCCACGCACCTCTAGAACAGCTCTGGTCGACTCTATGAATTACACTGGTGTTGGAGTAACCTCTGTTTTGCTATCAGTTCAACATCACTATTCTATTCGGTTTATGTAGAAGTAGCAAGTGTAGATTTATACAAATTTTATATTTCTATCTATGTACGCATATCTCCATTTCTTTTCTTGTCCGTTCCATTTATTCACGTTCCGTTCCCATCATTTCTAACAATTGCTGCCGTTCAGCTCTTCCAGCGTATAATTCAGATACACTACTTTTTCCTTCTGAAGCTGAAGGTGATCCCGATAGTGGTAAAGGTGGCGGACCTGTTGGTTGTTTCTGACAAATCTTGCCTGTAAAGTTGGACGACATGCTTTGTTTCCGATTTCAGACACAATTACAAAAATTATTTCTGCAAGCTTACAGTATTTAGGAATCCAGTAGAAATTTTATACGATTAAATTTTTGCGAAAGGTTTAACAGAAATACTTTCTGTTATAAGCGTTAATACGCATTTTTACATTTTTCGGAGATTTTGGCCAAGTTTCCAGAGACGTTTCTGCGCTTCTTCTAGAAAATATCTCATTTCACATCCAGATAAATACAGTATATGGATGTACAATTCATTGTACCATTCGTGTAACTAATGTATCTGGAGGTTCATAATTCACAAATCGTTCGTTGTTCTCCATAAAATTGAGGCCCATCATTTAGTATGCATATAGGTTACTACACAATTTCAATTATTTTTGTACTTCTATACTGTACAATTCTTCATGTTACGTATGAATTATATTATGGTGTACTGCATCAATATTCAATTTTTGAAGATAATATTTATGTTGAAACTACAGTATACTGCAATGAGACGAACTCTGCAAGTAGATAACATACAGGAACTGTCCATACCGCATTATTTAAGCCATGTAAACTACACCACCATACAATGTCTACAGATTCTGGCCCATGCTCCATTCACGTCTCTTAGAATTCAGGAATTCATTTTCTAGTTGAACTCCATCTCTTTCCATGTTTCTGTTTCCGGAACTGAATGCCTATTTATAGGAGGTGAATTTTGGAACGGGAATTGACGTACATTGGAAACATTCATATATTTTGGCAATATGAACGTCCGCATTTAACTAATCACATGCCGGAATTCAAACGTTGTAGGCTTTGCCCTGTACATTCATATTGCCAGAATCGGGGAAAAGTATGAAGGCCGGACATTCAGTTTTTGTACTTTTGTGAAGTTCCGGAAATTAATTGAAAAATTACAAGGTCGCTAATTTTCGAATTGCTGTTTTTTAATCAAATATTATGAATAGAGTGGACGCAGCAGTGCGTGTAGTAGAAAAAGTGAAATATAAAATCATATAGTAAGGTATAAATGCAAAGAATAAATTAATATGTGTAAAATAAATGCCAAATACCAACAAGTGAAAGGGTGCCATTCACGTTGACGTCAGACATGAAATTCTTTTAATCAATAATACAAACAAAAACCTTTTACAGTCTATAAACTGTCAAGTTGACTTTAAACTGGAAAGTTAACAGAATATAGTCTGTACAATTGTTTTACAACGAAATATAGCTAGAGGCTGTCGCTTTATTTGTTTCTAATTTTTTATATTCGGAGGACATAACGACAGCATAATAAACAGCAACATTACTTTTACGGGGTTGAATGGAAATCGAAATATATTTATGAACAATACTGTGATACTATCACAGTATGCTATGCATGAACTATTTATAAGAACCAGTAGTTCTTATAAATAGTTCATTCATACTGTTACTTAGTAAGTAACGGTATGAATGCAATATTTCGTACAAACAAATATTACATTCATACCCTTCATCCGCCTGCGCCATTAACTAGTAGATCTTGGCGCAGATGGATGAAGAGGAAATAGATATTGGCATAGACATTGAAATATCCTACTAAAAATTCTAATAGAAAGGGGATAAATGAACGTATTGCAAGAATTTTGGGATTCGGTGTCCACATCTAAGAGGCCACAGAAGGGGACGAATCACTCCCGTCTAGCCCATTCCTCGCACTTTCTTTGGTCAAAGACAGACTGGTCTCCTTCAATGAACATGAACCTTGATTCCATATCCGCCTAAACATATGTGATGTATCAAAAAAGAGAGGGAAGAAATAAACGTATTGCAAGAAGTTAGGCATTCGGTGCATACATCCAAAACGCCCTGGAAGGGGATAAATAAGTCCCCAGTTTAGACCATTACTTGCTCATCATATGGCCAAGGACAGACCGATTTCCTTCAATGACCCCCCGAACATGAACCCCGATTACATATCCGACTGAACATGTACTAATTCCGAAAAAAAAACTAGATGCGAAGAAAGTTAAACGGAGAGAAAATTCGTTCCTCGGAATTGTTTTGTTTCATCTTTTGATACGCATGTTATCTGAAAAGATCCAGTTTTACATTATCACATAGTACATTGATTTTCACGGAAATTCTCACTGTTGTATGATATTACTCAGACATAATTTAGTATTTTAAATAAATGCCACATATTTTTAAACCTGTACCGCTTTGTTTCGCGTCCGTAGCTGCGAGTGACAGGCTATAAATGAAGCTATTTCTTACAAATTTATATTTAATTTTATAGAAAATTATTATTTTTGCTTTCCTTCTTTATGTTTACATACATGTCACGAAAGATCATTATTATGTCTGAAAACCCCTTTCTCCGTTCATTTCAACTTCTGCCACTGTTCACTGAAATTTTGGATTGTCAATATTTCTTCCAATATTTTGTTCAAAATGCATAATACCGTTTTCGATCTCGAGAGATCGATTATGAATCAATCCACTTTTAGAAAAACAGGCAGTTGAATATCATATCCATTGTGGATAATGTTTATTGGGCCGTGAGACGGCCCGTCATACGGCGTAGTATAAATTTGGAATAACATTCCGTTTTCTTACATATTATGTAAGAAAAATGGATGAAAATAGAACAGTGTTCTGTCTTCATCCATATTCTTTCATAATATGTAGGATTTCGATATGTACCACAAACTAGAATTTTTTACTAAAAATTTCTACAAGCAAACAATTACACAGGCTGCCGCATAATTTTTATAGAAATAGTTTTATCCCTTTTTCAATTGTAGAAGATTCCAAAAGCTGAATAAATGGCAACATCATTTTTACGGGATTGAATGGAAAAAGAAACATATGTGAGAACCATACTCTGATAAGTAAACATATTTGTTAAGGTATGGCACATATGGATGAAGAGGTGATAGCTATTTTCAATAATGCTATGAAAATGCTATGGTTTATAAACACTGATGAATTATATATAGTCGGAATATACTAATTGCTGTCATCATGATTACCATGGTCGCAACTTTAATCAAGTAAAAGTTCGTCACCCTTTGTAATGAGATGTAACGACCGAATCTCCATAGTCTTGTCCGAAGTTACAGCTACATCTATTCTCAACTTCTAATTCTGCACAAAACAGCAATTTTCAAGTCTCGGGTCATCCATTTCTTCAAGAGAAGATGACTTATTACCAGGAGGATATTTGAAATCATTTATGTATCTTGATACGCACCATGGTCCTGCTAGAATGCATACCCTCTTCTTTCTCCTGTCTGCGGTGGTGACCTTATAGGTACGGTTAGCACCAAATTTCATGAACTGGACATTTATTACAGAAAGCAACCCCTCGCCATATGTTTTGCAAGAGAAGTTCTTTCCCCAATATTTCCGTAAACGACGTTTCCGTAGTAATAACCGATAATAGAATCTTAGACCAACAACTTTTTTGGGAAACCCCACAACTCAGACTTGCCGTGTTTGATAGTAGACGGTTTCACGCTAAAACCAGAAGCCCCTGCTTCCATAGCACGTAACGATTCTATTGGTATTACATCAAATGAATGATTCCACGATAACCTCCACATATTCCACGGAATTGGAATACCATTGTTGTATATGTTAGGTTTCCCAATATACTGGGAAACTAAGTGACGAATATGACTCGAAAATATCTGACCAGCAGGAATTACAGCAGAAATCTTCCATACATCCCTTCTTTTTTCACATCAATGGCGTCCACATTTCTAAGAAATAACCGTGCGGCTTGAATATCTTCTTCCTTGCCGACAATGTCTGAATTACCGTTGAGTAACTGCCGAGAAAAATCTGACACCAGTGGAATCCAACATAGTTTCAAACATAAATCATCCATATCACCCAGACAAATTTTCTGTGCTTTGATAGTAGCATAAATTCCATTGCCACATAAAATGTACCTGTACAGGGATCCTCAACTAACTCACCTGGATGGGTAAAAGTTTCGATGATTTCAATCAACCATTGCGTATTTTTTTCTCTACTCGGAGCATAACTCTTGCACCGTCGGCTCGTGGTTGCAAAGGGACGAGAATCTTCTCTCTGTTTGGAACTCTTGCGAGGTTGTTCATTTCATTACATGTTCTTTGATGAAGTGTATGATTGGTGCCGGGAAGACTGTAGTTGGTTCTTCTCAAAGCATAGTTCCACTCCATACTATTATTCCATAAATGCACCGTGTGTCCAACGACGGATATATGTGAGAGTTTAGGTATTCTGGGGTCAGAATTGTAGCAAGAACATTTCTTTGCATAGTGAAGCGGAATATCCTTCACACTGCACACACTGATTAGAGTTTTAATTCCTTTTCCAAGTTCATCATGCTCGGGTTTTTCCAAATGGATTGCTCCTTTATTTGACTTGAAATGTGTAACCCAGAAAGAAAATGTCAATTCAGAGCGAAATATATGCGCCTGGCTGCCATGTGTCAAACTGTATCACAAAATATCATAAAATCCGCCATTTTCCCCCTCACCAAATTGATCCTGGCCCGAATGTGGTCGGAAGTTATCGAACCTTGTGTTGTAAGGAGGGTCTGATGAAACGAAGTCCACTTTGTTATTTAGAGTGGTACCACTAATATCGTGATGAATATCATTAAGTTTTTGAAAATCACAGTCGTGGCAACAGAAATTTTATTGCATACTATTTTTCAATAGATCCATGGTGTTTTGTGCAACAGAGGTCAAAGAATCTGAAACAGGTGTTATAATTTCCTCTTCTTCTTCAATTTCTGTTGTTTATACTGAAGAAGCATGTTTTACAGCATCAATTTATTCAGTATCATTTCCATCTTTACTGTGGTATTCCAGATCTGTAACTTTTTCAACAATGTTCGATTTTTCTTTCGTGAGACCGAAGACTCAAAGCTCGAAGTCTTCTCACGCTTTTCAGAACCATTTGAACGATTAGATTGAGTCGTGTACTCGTTAATGATAATCACCTCTTTCTGGGGTGGTATGAACTTTTGGAACGGTAATAGTCAGACCATCAGGCACAGCACCCGGTAGGTTACAAAATCATTGCTTTAGTTCCAAATTATCTGATTTGCAGAATAATAGCTCCAAGAATGGTGCAGTTCCATGTTGAAATTTGATTCATACATCATACGATTGAACAAAATGTTATGCAAGCTGTTAAAACTGTTCTTGGTGATGTACCGGAATGCCACATCCTGTTCTGTTGTGCTGTTCCAAGCATCTAGGGACACAAATGCATCTTCAACAACGAGACCATCGTCCTCATGGAATGTTTTTCCTATTTGAAACGAGAGAATCCATTTTCTCTTGCAGATATATCCATGAAAGTAGAAGTATCGTAGTCGTAGTATATATACGGGAGGAGAATTGCACTAAAGTGATGATTGTTAATAGCCTGAGAAAGTATTTCTAAGACTTTAAGAATGGTCTTGGAAAAGAACTTAATTCTTGTTCCAGTGTAATGTTTGATGTTAAACAGTTTCTAGTTTTGTTTTCTTGACATAAACTCTGTTATAACAGCGATGCTGTTGAAGAAGAGAAAGTATTCAAAACATGATTGGATAGTTATTTTGAAGGGGACCTTCGATTTGTTTTTCGAATTGGACGGAATGACCAAATGGAAGAATGATCGTCCAATCAAGAATCCAGTCGAAGTTTTCCAGTTTCTGAAAAAATTGGTAAAGACTTGCAGTATGCGTTGATCCCTGCATACGTACGTGTGAAATGCGAGGGATTCGCGAGCGATCTGCTGAACGTGTTGGGAACTAATTTCTGCAAGGACATTGTAGCGCCCCCTTCCTTTTACAACGCGGTAATTACCAGCGACGTTTTCCTTTTTGTTGATTTCTCCTCGAAACGTCTTGTATTGACTTAGATATTGGGTCATTATCATTCCTGAGCCATCGGAGGAAATCAGGGAAGTTGAAATTCTTGTAGTTGAAGTTCTCCTTGAACTAGTTACTAGCGTAACTATCCATTAATCCTAAGAACAGAAAACGTGTGAACTCATTCATTAGTGATTCCATTGTGCATCGGAAGTAGTAGAAGAAATTGTTGTTGCTTCGTAGATAAAAATTGAAACATTTTGTAGTGAGAACGTATGGAAAAAGTGTTGTCGTGACGAAACGGTTGATAAAGAATATTTCAAGTCGTACGCAATAGTGTCGAACTGTGTTGTTTTTTAATATGAAAACAAACTTTTGGAATCCTATACGTAATGATTGGAGCAGTCATCCGAAGTTTAATAATATGGTTTGTTGTAAGAGTGTATATTTCCAAGGTGAAAAAGATGATTTGATGTGGAATGACCAAAATATGGATTTAGTACAAATTAAAAATTAGTAATTATAGAAAATATTGCTTCCGACTACTGCTACCCGAGTCGGGTAGCAGTACGGCGATAATGTATTGTTGTGAATCATGTAAATTTACCTATGTTCCTGTTAAAATTAGAAACAGGATGTATTCTGCCTTCTGATTTCAAGTCACATTATATAATTTTATGTAATTTTGAAACATACGATATGACCGTAAACATATCATAGTATATGAACATATAATATGTTCATATGATAATAATGAGTCTTCTTCATATGAAGTTATGATAGCAAAATATGAAGGAGAAGGACATATATATCTATACAATTCTTTAATCCTACGTATATATATATATATATACGTAGGATTAACGAATTGTATATACGTAAGTATATGACTTACATATTTAATGATAGTCATATGATGCATACTGTTACAAAACATATTCGTACATACCCTAAAATGACCCAAACTGCCGTGTTCAACTCGTCATTTTGGTTACTATCCTATGTTCGTAAATTACTAACATGGGTGTATGGAATATATTATTACATAAGTTGTGTCATTCAACAACATGACTGAAATTAATTACATGTCATAGAACCACTATACTACACAGAATGTAGTATACAACATGACAATGTTTCTTATATCATGCGACGGTGTACCATGATATAAGAAATATTGAACAACTTACCTATTATAGATGTTGTGTGCTATTGGGGTGCGGAGGCAGTACCAAATAGTTTAAAAAATCAAACCTAACCGGTGTAACGAGCCGTTACTATGATAGTAAAAGATTTTGTTTTAATATTAAAAATATAAACTTTTCGAAAAAAAACTCCATATGAAGTATTTTGAAATCCTATTTTCTACAACAGGAAATTATATTTCAAATTTCCTGCAAAATATGGAACTTCATATGAAGTTTTTTTTCAAATGTTTTGAAATTTTTCTAATTGAATTAGTGTTTCCATTGTTTCGGCAGTCCCCGTTTGCAGCAATTTGTAGTAATATATTCCATCACATGTAGACAGTTGCGATTGTGAGCTGAATGTGTTCATCTTATATAGTATAATATATATGACTCATGGCGTTATATACGTACTCCAGTCATACTAGTTGTGGGCATGCAACATCACAACCGCGGCATACTATACTTCAAAACATATCAACAGCTTTCAACATTCGTCATCTGTCCGCAAATTTTCTCAACAGCCCTGAACTGTCAAGTTACAAGTATGATCAAGGGGGAAAAAAACAAGTGAGAAAAGCTTCTGGCGACAGCCAGAAAGCAAGTAACAATGGATACATGTAGTAGTAGTAGTACTGGCCAACCGCATGCACAAGGAATTCTGATGTATCGTTGAATGGTTCTGAGAGGAGAAGAACTGTTTCAACGAGGCTTACTTCTTGAGTAATTCGGTTTAGAAGAAACTGCCAGAGGCATTATCCCATGGGTATCAGTTGATCTGTACTGGCATCATGTTACTGCGGCCGATTTATTCAGTAAGGCATCAACAGACAATCATGTCTGGAAATATATTGAGATCATTGCAGTGATAGTTGGTATAGCTAATGTGAGGGGAGTACGTTTTTTTGGTGTGGATGAGCATATTGGGCGATAAAATACACATTTAGATATTAAACATCTGGACCGAATTAAGGATGTGACAACTGAAGGGCGGTATGGGGACATGGGATACCCGTATATCGTGAAGAATTCTGGTGTAGATATTACAAGGAATCTTCGTGATTTGATAGGGCCGGATTCCCTATGTTGTTGGGACTCTCAGGCAATGAAGGTCGCCGATATTGAACGAACTGATAATAGATATAAAAAACACATGATCCCATAAAACTTCGAGATTTTCAACTCAGCAACTATGGTTCCGAGTCACGCAAGTGAGGAATGTCAGAAATACTCACCGGGATGTCAATGTTAGCCACTTTAAACCTTTCGTTTCCTCCTTCCGGAACGAGCAGTATCAAGCGGTTTTTGGTATGATTTAAGATACATTTGAAGCTGAAGATGTTGATGGGAAGCATGCTGGCATTCGTTGAATATGCTAGGATGAAAAATGGAAGTTATGTTCTAAATGACGAGAAGTGTGTGGTAGTGGTAGAAGGCCGACATCAGCTTTGGGAACTGCGGAAATTATGACGTCAGGTGGAATCAAGTTTTAATTGGACAAGAGATGGGATCTGTGTTCTTCTCTTTGTACGAAAGGAAAGAGATATATTGACAACTTGGGAGGTATCATCTTCAGTCTCACGCGAAATATCTCTTCGTCTAAATCGAAAAGAGGTACGTCATTCATCGACCTGGTGAGTAGTTTAAACCGGTATGCTGAAACGTTCTAGGAGTATTATGGCACGTCATTTCAAGATGCAAGGGTGAAAGACATTGCTCGGGATATGGAAAGAGGCAATTTTCTTGATATCAAAATCTTTTCAAAGTATGAACGGTATGCACGTGTCACAAAGATGCTCTAAAGATTCGAAACTTTTATGGAAAATATCAAGACTATTCCACAGTTTGGAATTGGTCAAGAATCTGATAAGATAGGTGTGACATATTTGGACGGTCATATTTTCCTCCATGGAACGGAGCAGGATATACTCTACCTTTTGTATGGCACGGAAGCTTATTTTACCACCCGATTGAAGGGTATATTTGATGCTAATTTGTTCAATAGAATTGGTAGCGATGTTTTGAAAGAATTGCATACAGCTCTTGACGAAATTAGAAACTCTGGATGTAACCTGGAAGATGAGAACGTTCCAAAATCAAAGAATGATCTAATGGTGGTTGAGGTTGTCGAAGTGTACGTAAAACAGTGCACAGGTGTGGGCCAAAGTGATAGCAATCGATACTTGGGTTAGGTCCTACGCCACGTGTAATCTAAATGTGTAGGATTAGGGTAGGTGTATGTCAGATCGGTGTAGGAGTAGTGTAGGTCAGGCTGCCGTATAAATAGCGTATGGCAGGTACGCGCGACGGTTGTTGTAGGTCTGATAAAATGAAAGGAGTGACGAGCAATGAAATGGGAATGCTGAAAATATGGCAGTCTCGTTGTATTAACTAGTTTACTAAGTGACTAGTGTGGCAACAACTCGCCGGGAACTATTTTATTATTATTAAAAAAATAGTACTGTTTAATGTAATGATAAAAGAGGGAGTGAAAAGGGGAGTTGTGAAATGGTGTTCTTATAAATAGAAGGATGCTACAACAAGAATCCCTAGCAGTAGATGAAGTCCTAAAGATAATTAGCTTGAAGTTAGTTCCGTGTTCCACGTGGCGCTAGGGATTTCTCTGCTGGCAGTATAGTGGGAGTTTTTAGGCTGGAGACTAAATCGTGTGGGTATTAATTAGCCTGGTCCACAGTAACCATACTGTAAAGTCTGAGTTTATAGAGAAGGAGAAGGAGAAGACGCGAATGGGATTGTTATGAGAAGAAGAATTCCATTCACGGCTTAGACAGTAGCTATCTGATAACGGTGCAGTGGCTTGAAGTTGGGAGACAGTATGTGTAAGGTACAAATTTCGTGGGTGGTGCCAACGTATTGAGGTTTTTAATGTTACTGAATAGTGAGCTGGAGCCTGGATGTTGTGTGTAGGTAGTGTGGGTATGATATTCTACTGTATTTAGTTCGACAGTTATTCCGGAGACAATGTCAAAGACGCAATCTGTTCATAGAATGTTTTGAAATCATATGAAGCTATTCTAGTACTGTTAAGCCAACAAGTTATCTGATCTTCATGTAGACATACAATACTCTTGAAGAAAATAAGAGACTAATTATACAAAAACACAGAAGATTGTGACATTGGTGAAAATGGAGATGCTGGAATGGGAACGAGTTCGTGCAGTAAGCGCAAGAAGGAAGAAAATGAAACAACGCGGAACTATTATTTTAGACTTCGGAAATGACTCCGCGCCAGCACCCGAGTCATTGAAATCAGTTTAGCAGCCACAAACTGTAAAAGAAGCCAGGAAGATACTATTTGTAAATTCAAACACAACGGGTAATTTGAAAGCTTCATTAACTGAAAGTAAGTCATCTATTTATACAAAGAAACAGAATCTTCTTCTGAAACAAATGCTTCCTTGTACAATTGCAGAATATATCGGCCCGTAAGATAACATTTCACCACCACAGTTTCCTCCTGTTGGATGTCGTGGTCACATTAGAAGAATGGAAACTAGTTGTCGAGATGTAGTGACGATTTCGCACATTTTATTACATCGAATTTCGCCTACGGTAAGGAATTACGTGAATAATGTATGCGAAGAGGATACACTTTGTAATGAGAGAGCAAGACAGATCATATGTGAAAAATGTTACCCAAACAAACAATTGGTACATGCGGAATAAGTGCTCTATGATACGTCTAAATTATTCAGATCTGCATTAATTCCAAATCATCACCGTGATCATTTGTTTTTCTCGTATATCCAAATTTCGTAACTGAGAAATCTTACAGGAAAAGGGCTCATTATATGCAAATGTAATTTATGGGTTTATATTCTCATTTGACTGAAAAACAAAAGTGGATTGATACACAGAATAGTACTATGACAGGAATGGGTACCGCTTTCTTCGACAAGAAAATACAACCGCTGGACAGTGAGGGGTATTGAATTTTGGAAGGAATATCTGATTCGTTAGATATCTATCCGGCCATGAGTACTGACCTGTCCGTGGGGGTTTGAAGAGCACAAATTTCCATGCACATCAATTGGAACATTCTGTCATGGGGTGCAGAAGTGGTTCCTGGTGATGATTCTTTGAAAACTGAAATTAGTAGAGAATTTTGGAATCCAATTATCAACAGTGGCATTTCAGAAAAAGATGAATGCGACAGAAATCTTGGGGTTGGTCGTTACTCGAGTACAAGAACTTTACTGGAGAAAATGTTTGATCATGGTCGTGACTTTGTTTGGATAGCGAAACGCCGTACTACAATAGTCTTATGGATTGTATGGATGTGTTCTTCACTGAATCTAGACAACAATTGCGAGTGGCGGACTGAGATTTCAAACGTTGGAGCCGATTTCTCATCACGGGCAAGAATTTCCCACCACAACATGGACAAAATGACTTAGACGTTAGAGGGAGTGGTTCCCCTGGGTATTTCACTATTTCAAATGCCATTGAATCGAGTTTTTTATGGATGGAACCTGGGTCCAATTATTATGTTCATCACAACGAGGAGTAAAAACAGCGAATTGGACTTTGTATGGAAATGGAAGAAATTGAAATACCAGCGCAATCTATTTTCATTGACATGGTTAGGTACAATATCCTGGTTTGGATTGTAAGGTAGTCATCCTCTCAGATTCCATATGTATATCATCCCAAAGGATAGTATTTTGAGAGACGCCTTCTCATATGCGTACAGACGAACCTTGCGCAGGAGAGGTGAGAACAAGAACCATGAAGCATCACAGGATTCTAGTCACTATTCACAACCTGCAGATGGAAATGATGATATTACCAGTATTGATGACAGTCAGTATGGTAAAATTGACTGCATGGAACTTGCAGATGATGTCGCTAGTTGGGGATAAGTAGATGGGGAAGATCCGCCGATGGGATGGCATCTTCCCATATCTTACTTCTACTTTTTCTCTCTTTGTTCGAAGGAAGTAATTATATGTTAAATATGTAAAATTGATATGAGCTCTACTTTTAACGATACAACATGTTCCCTCCCTCTAAGCATCCGCTAATTTTTATAGAATATCGTCGTTCCCATCTTTCCATATGTCATCAATTACATCATTTCTGTATGTTTCATAATTTCCATACAACCTGTCATCTATGTTCCACACTTTACTGTGCAGGTAAATTAAAACATACAGCATGAGAGTACTTGCACCGCAGTTATGGAACACAGATCCATACTGTGACAAACAACATTTCCATTTCAAAGCAGTACAACCGATACAAAAATTCAAAAATAGTACTCCATACATAATCGTCACTCTTCAATAATTGTGACGAAAAAGTTCGTATTTCATACCCGATATTGAACATAATCTACAGAAATATTGATTGATTATAAACGTCATTCAACCTCATGCAAGAATAATAAAAAGCAGAAATTGGAATCGAGAGGAAATGTAACAAATTCGTCCAGTCCTCACGACCAAGCTCAGATCACTCATGCCTGTCATGAATCAGTCAACGAAAATGTGGAGACACAACCTGATCCAGATATCTCATTACCAGGTGTTCCAGATACACCTATAACGCTGGTAAAGATAAGTGATCTATGTGTTTCTGCAAACCATTTGTTGGGGCTATCAAAATAAATAAGTGTTGATGCTGTAGAAAATTCGGTTGCTTCTCGAGGATACCTTCAATGGATATGTCGTCCGCCAAAACCTAAAATATTTCAAAGGATGTTTATCTGTTGCGCATAGCACAGTTGATCACGGTTTAATCAATGATGTATATCAGACAGTCGAGGCACCGTGCAAAAATTCTTCAAACGCTAATAGGAAGGCATTTCTGTACGGAAAGACGTTATTGAGGTGTTAAAACACAAATGAAATCAGCAACAGATGTTTCATTTAGAACTTGTTTTAACTAACTGAGCCATGACTTCGTTAAGCATCATGGTTCATTTCTAAACCTGCATTTAAATCCAATTATTGCAAAAAAAAGTAGTCAACACCGACAGCACGATGTACAGAACACCCATCTACATATTTGGTACGTGATGGGGTTGCTGTTACGTTTCAGTAGATTGAAGCCATGAATCAACGTTTTTGACTGTGAACCGAAGCAACAAACAAAATTCCTACTCCGCTACTGAAAAACTTATCAAGTATCAGTTCAACAGTCCTCACAGAGCTTATTAGGAACTATTCAGAAGATATTGGAATGTTGATTACGGACTCCCTAAATTACTATTTCATTTGTCAAGTCGGGGTTCATATTTGGTGGCCATCTTACGACTTTACATCAGTACAATAGTTCTAGAAATATTATATATTATACTACACAGCCGAAACATCGCAGGAAACTACATCGTATATTTTCAACAACACAATTCGGTCCCATCCACAAGGAAAGGAATAGTCGTTCTTACGAAGGATGGTGATGAACATATCCCTGTTCACCGGATAGCCAAATTCCTACTCCTATTCCAAGTGAAACATTCTCAACGCACAGACAAGATAAAATTTTCTTTTGTACAATACATGGAATTCACCCAACCACTCTAAAATGTAAACAAAGTTCTGAACTGTCTATGCCTACGTCCAGCTACGCCGGATACAATGGACTACAACTTTCCAGGAACGGACTCGGCATCTGTAAAAATCATTCTAGAGACAGGGGAGTGGTACAATATCATCGATTTTGACACCATATGTTCATTAATACATGTTTTTCGGTCAAATGTTTTAATTGATTCCTTTAGTGAACAGTTACCATGGGAAACCGAACGCTTCTACATTTGCCGTTTCTATAGGAAACGGGATTATTTGAAATCGGTGCAAACTCAAAGAGACACTGAGTACATCCTCACATATCTTGAATATTTGAATTGATCCTTCACATTGCACTTCCTACCCGTCCGAATTTCCATCTTCATTTTCATTACCTTTCATACTTTCTTGAAATATCAAACAGAGTACTTCGTACTCAAAAATCACGATACGTTTTGCCAAGTTTTCAACACTTTTCCAATCACTTGCTATTTATGCAATATAACAGTCATGTATAATTTCAGCCTTTATGCCTATATATTGACTAAACCACTTCCCCTCTACTGCAATGGATGTTTTCTTGTACTTTGTGCCATAAACATTATTGTAGCTTCACGTTCCAACCTGTCTGAAACTGTCTGCTTCTTCCCCCACTTTACAGTCCGGTACTTCCAACTCTTCAAGTGCCCATTTTCTACGTAATTTATTATTTTCCCAATCAACTAATCTGTCGAATCTAGTAACTCGATCCGAGAACATCCCGACCGTTCGTGTGATACCAGAGATGATAATGATGAGGATGACGAACGAAGACGGAAGGATGATGACGAACGAGGACGGATAAGGATGACTAACGGAGACCGATGAGGACGATAACGGTTGAAGTAAGATGGATGAGGATGGAGGAGATGGATGATAATGATGACGGATAAACAGGGGGAAATCAATACGCAGGAAACTATAGTTAGGAAGACAATGATAAGGTGAATATCAAAATAGATAACAAAAGGATAATGATGGCAATTGATGAATGAAACGTAGAAGAGAGAACCACAACGATAAGGTGAAGATTATAGAGACGATAATAAGAATTCATTATAATAAAAGCAACAATGAATGACCTGCCCGGGGACGCGGCACACCTACAGCCTTACACTGTACACAAAACCAAGTCATATAAAATACAGAAAGTGACACTGTATAATCGGAACCGTGGACTGTGACCAGTCACGACACGTGTTATTTCTACTTTTATGATTCGGAATTCATTTAAGTAGAATCAATGTTACTTTAGCTATTCAAGATAAGAATTAGCAAACTTCACACTACACGTGTTGATTCTTCCTCTTTATTTTCAGAAATCAGTATACATACTTTCATTCGAACCTCGAATGGGAAATTCATAAAATAAGAAGACATTTTGCAACAACCAGACACCCCCCAGCATTAGACACCACATTGCGAAAGGAAGTTAACAGAAACGTCGAAAGATCGATCTACCGGAGCAAGGAGAAATATGAGTTCGAACATGCATCTGCGCAATTAATACCTGCCGCAGAGAGCAAGGTGATCCACGTGTAGCTTCGTCACGATCGTTGTCTATTTCATAGAATCTACGAGGCCATCCACGTGCCCTCGATTTAGGAATATCGCGAAGTTACTTAACTGTATCAGAACACCTAAATCCCCGCTTTCCATTAACAGACTGCGTGATTAACCCGTACCTCTCCCCACTTCCATTATTAGATCCTTTGAAACTAAAAAGTAACCATACATTCACATTTTCTTTTTTCTTTTATAAATAAATCACAGCGTTTTCCAATCGGCACCGGCGTGTTTGACAAATGAGTTGCCAGTTTCACTTTTTTCGAAAACATATTGTTGAATTCTTTCTGAAGTCCCGCGTCGATAATTCTTCACAATTAGAAGCTCCACATAGCAATTCATCCTTTCATCTAAAAGAGAAATACTCATTATAGTTCCTTACCCAATATACCCTTCTTCGTCGTTCGGTATATATCCAGTGAAATCATGCCATGTTCCAGGACCAATTTTGTTCCTAAACAGATTCAGTTTGTCTTCATAATCGTCATTATTATCAACGTCAAATTATTCTACAGTAGTTCCGTCCCGTAATTGTATCTCTGAGATATTCGCGGAGCGCCACCAAGACATGTCTAAATCACCGTCTCTATTCGCTTTCACTAGTTTCATTTTTTCAACTGTTATTGCCGTTTCTCTTCTTTCCTTAGCTCTTGGTTCTTTTAGATTGAACCTAGACAATAGAGAAATATAGCCAAGTACTTCGAAACATCTGTCCTTTGCAGCGCGTTTTCTTCCGCTAAAGCACTGATAGCAGTTTTTTAAGACTTCCCTCTAACGTACCAACTTTGCGAAACTCTGCTAGTACTTCCATTCCTCATTTATGCATACGGATAGATTTGTACTCTTTCACCTCATGACAATTCAGCTCTAAGTAACGAACATAATATCTTACTCGCATTCAATGGAAGGTACATATACGTTGTTGTTGCTAAAAAAGATGCGTGAATGGCATTGGTACAATCATTGTTTCGTCTGACATGTTCATTCCATTATCCAATATGATCTCACTTCTGTTTGTCCAGTTTCTTGCATTTCGATCGTGATTTGGTTCCAATTCACTCGTTTCCTTCCCTCCCCACTTCTGCAATATCAAGTATACTGCTAGTCCAATTCCCAAATATTTCATTGTTTACTTTCCTTATCATTCTTTTCACGTATTTCCACGACTTTTGTTTTTATCGGCCATCTCACTAGGAAGTTCCTCATTTATTATCTCAAAACGGTGTACCATGTCTCTTATTTCAGTAGTTTCCCTATCCATGTTCATAACTTCCGATTACATAGCCTTTATTGAAACCTCTTTACGAATTACCTCACGTGATTTTTCATTCGCGGATACCTTAAAGCCGTGCTTTCTCTGTGGTCAATTGCCTAACCTCTTCTTGCAGTTGTCTGCAAACTTCCACGTTTTCTTCAGTTTAATCAGATCCTACCTCGTTCATTGGCCTATATCTATCCATGATGATTCCGTGGTTACCATTACTATTGTCCAGTGCATCACGGTCTGTTACAGAACCCATGCCATCAGTATTACTATTGTTCGATACATCTCTGTTCAATGAAGATTCGTTGCGACTGATTCCACACATTCTCCGAATACTCCCTCTTCGAATTCCACGCTCTGAATGACTTCTACCTCATGCTCTAGCTCGCTCTCTCCCATGCCTTTCAACAGAACAGTTTTCCACAGGTACGTTTGAATTGGTCCCAGAACATTCCTCTACCACGGCATCATCTCCATGAGTACCTACTCTCGCCGTTTTCAATGGCGGTTCCGCATTTCGTAGTGATGCCCGTGGTGTTTCTTCCAACAATTTTCTTTCTCCACTTCTATTTTTCATAACTTATTCCTGGAAAATATATGATTTGCAGTTGTTTGGCTGTTACGCTTCCTTCTTTTCTAGAGCACCTTTATATTAAAGCAGCTCTTCCATGTGTCCATAAATCATGTAACAACTACGCAGGCTGCATCTGTTACTGTACGCAATTTTACCACAGTATACAGAATAAAATTCTTTACACACACTTTGAAAAATGGGTTTTTTATTTTTCTCTTGTCCAGATTAACAACAGATTGGTAGTGACGCACTTTTCTCAATTTTGTACATTTCTTCTCTATGATTACAAAGACAGCCTGTTCATCACAGACGGTATAATAACCACATCGCAATTATACATTAATTATACCTGACTTACTCCATTACAATGAAGTCAGTCCCATGTTATTTTCTGCCCATACTGGATACGCACATAAGCATTGATCATCAGTACAATACCTATGAGGAAAGATTCATTTTCCTATCATCACGATATCGGCAGTTTTAATTGATTCACATAACGTTCCGATATTTGTGCAATACATCATAATAAATACACATGGCTCACTGATTTTCCGATACTGCGATTTCTGATACTACGGTTGAGACTAATCCGTTTCTGATACATAACAGAATTCATGGGTTTTTAAAATTGTCTTAATTAATCAGTACGATTTACTAGAAACAGTTTCCCATACTGAACGGATCTCGAATGTAATTGAATTATTAAAAACAATTATTTATATATTTTAAAAATAGAAACGGAAGCACAGCAGAAAGAAGAACATTCTAAAACAATATATTTCTTCCATTTTTGGGATAACCTTTTCGGACATTTCACCCAACACATCAACACCTTTCACGACAATTTTTAACAATCTCAGCAGGTATTTTCTCACAGCCTTCAATGGATTCAACCTGTTCCGAGAATAATTTTGCCTCAAACTACGGGCCCCGGATTATATTTATTACTTCATCGACCTCCTTTCTTCCAACTCGTACTTGTAATATGTTTAAAGTAGCAGCCATTGACTGGTTCAACACATCCGCTTTCCTCCCTTTACAAACGCTTTGGATGACGACGCACTAACAACATCTTTTTGTCACTACCTTCTGAATGCCGTCCTCCAAACCTCTCCTCATCTCTAATACCCATGATAATACGAGGTGTTTCTGTACGTTTTTCTTCTTTCCATATCAAACTATGCTGGGACAGGTTATATGGAAATATATCAAATAAATGTTCTGCACTGTTGACAACCTGACAACCTGATACAATTTAACATTTGTGTCAGATATATTTAGACTTATATCATATAATTCAGACCCAGTTTCATACATCATGATATGTCCATATTACTCATGTCATACGTACGCCGTACGAACTTACTGTGAATAATGGTACGGAGTACCATCATTCACAGTAAGTTTTTGGCAGATTGAATGTGGCGTCTTTTCTGCGTGTAACGGCAAGCACGAAATGTCTAATAGTCTTCGCGTGACACAATAATTCCCCCTGATCCTAATTCTATCATTTGTTTAATTTTCAAATCGTGCTTCTTACATCATTTTCTGTACAGTGTCTACTGACAGTTATTTTCGAACATTATGTTGCAAATTTTAATTTTAAAATTGCATCTACTAATTTTCAGCAGAATACAGCTCAGTACATTTTCAAGATTAGAGCAACCATACATCCGTTCTGTGCCTTTTTCGGTTATGTAATTTAACAATTATTGGCAATTTATAGCAAAGTTAACACAATTACTATCATCATCAGATTCCCCCCTTCTTACTCTCAACAAATGTTTACACCCCATTTCAACCATTACCCTTCAACATTGAGTGTATATTCAACAACCTGCGCCGCGCAATGAGCGTTCTATCAGCTTCTATAACAACGACCATAGTTCTCGCAGCGGTATTTATATGCATCTACTTTTTACTCATACCAACATTTTTATATTATTGCATTTATATTTATTAACAGTTCTTTTATTTTATTTCATTTGATTACTTGACTCTTCCGAATTTTGTTTACAGGTAACTTCTGCTATTTGACTACACCGGTTCTGCGAATAGTTTTGTGTATTTTTTATGTTCACAATTAAGTATTCATATTCCCTGTTATTATTGTTTTCATAAAATGTTACCAACTTTTATATATTACTATTATTTGTTAAATTTGGTTTTTTTATGTCAGCATATGACCGTGGTTCTTTGCTCCACAGGTATGGAATAGATTAACCATGGGAATTTCAATTATACTGATTTATATGCCTTTTTAGCAGTGTTTTTCGTGGTCCCCATCTTTCTCTTTTTACATTACTTTTCCTTCATATTGCTACTCTTCCTAATATTTGTATTACATCCATTTTTTCATATTGTTCCCTTTTTTATTATTGTGATATTTTCACTATCACATATTGTGATACTTTCATTTTAATAAATAAATATATCATGTATACCGTAATTGGTACCCATATATTGCAATGTATATTGCACATATTAAATATTTGAATCCCATATAGCATCATAATATTTCTATATATAAACCATATATTCGTCATATACAGCAGTACCCATCCATTTTTCATTCACGGAATGAATGATGTCTGCATTCACCATTCACCATTCCTTCCATTAAATAAATAGGAGCATTTAGTATACCTGCGCTTTTCCATTCAATACATGAACTCAGCAGTCAATGGGACTTCCATTGACACCTACATTTATCGTATAACTTGTTTCATGGCCCATCCATTCTGTATTGTAACATTTGTAGTTTTTTATACAGTACTCATATATAGAAATGTCTGTCACGTGAAAGAAATTTTCAATTACACATCCGTGCCCTTTTTCAAAAGGTGAAAGGGGGCCCGGTATATTTCTTTCATTTATTTTCACTGTCCGTAAGTAAATATGTACGCCCCATACATTAACACATACACTCTCTGTATGCAACACGTAATGTCCCATACATGTTATATGCAATTTCTGTGGTTTTTTGGTGTAGTTACCACCCGTAAACATTCAAACAGTGTAGTTTTGTGTATGTAACACACAGGGATCCCCAAAATTTGCATGGCCTAGTCTATTTTACATCCCCCGAAAAAGTCACCATTTGAATGTATGCACTCGGTTCCAAAACACGGACGCATACACCGCAGTTACATTCCCCAGTTTCCTATTAAATACATACAATATTGAATGGAACAGTGACTGTTTTCATTCGCCCCTAAACTGCAGTGAATGAAAACCGACATTCATTTCCCAAGACACTGACGTTACTCTGAAAAACGTACATAAGTACAGAACGCAAAGTAAAAGTTCCTCAAGGCCATAGAAACTGAAGTAAAATACGACTATACGTGGTGGCTATGTGTAGACATCATCAAATTGTCATACTCTGTATATATACCAGCTTAGTTACTGAATTCATGAAACTTGTAATTTACATTCGTGAGATAATATGAGTAGAATCTAAAAGAAGACATAGACGAATAGGCGGAGAAGCTAAAATTGTTCACAAATCGTATTGACATACCGATATTTCACGATATTTGGGGTATACACCGAACGACGATGGGACGAAAATTATCGATGGTACTATTTTAAGTATTGCGAGACTGGGTACACGGATACAATAGATAATGAAATGTCTTAAGTGGGTAATGAGAAATGTGGGGAATAGACATACAATAATTATGTGTCTGTGTTTAGAAATACACTTCCGGTAGCCACCTACCACATGATAAGGTGTATCACTGACGCAGTTTCTGTCTAAATATTCAGACCTGGCCGGTCTGAATATGTGATCAGAGGCGGAGCTGACACTCAAACGTTTCAGTCGACTAATGGTATTGACTAATGGAAGGAATCTGTACACTTGTATTTATAGTGATCTTAGTGATATTTACGACTTTTATATTGCCGAAATGTGCCAAGAGATATCAGTAATCAAATTACTAGGTGATTCTGAGATAGTTACAAAATCCATTACACCCATTTATGAATAACAGGAAAGGAAGGCCACTCGGTTGATGGTGAAATTGAACACGAAGCTACACAACAACCGGCGTTTAAAGTGAGAGTTAATTCTAGGGAACCTTCTCAACTGAATAATCGCAGTAATGAAAACCGAGGTACATTTGGCGGACATGGAAACGAAGATATGAAATAATTTCAGCCAGAACGACTAGAAAGAAATGTTCATAACCATGTACCGCGTGTCCATTGCGAAGATGGGTCCCAGTAAGAACATTCATCATGCTATTGATTTTTGTGACGGCGATGATGAAAAGGACACTTCGCTATTAAATGGAAGTTCCATGCACGATGAAAATGAAGAAGAAGAAAATGGATTGGGTGCTCACAGTGATTGGAAAGATACTGATAGTGAAAGCTTATATGTACCATGCAAGAAGAGGACATAACGCGATGATGATGGTGGAAGTCGGAAAGACAAGCAACGTGGAATCTGTACAGGTGGGAGAATCATTGAAAGGCTTTTGGAGAAAAGAAAAAGGAAACAGACATATTCTAGATGCCCCATTATGACGTTTTTAGACAGTAGTAACCGAAATTTGTACTAGGACGTGTTCTGTGATGGTATGAAGTTATGAAAATGGGAAATTTTACAATGGTGTTAATCTGTGTTTAAATGTTTTTAACGTATCTGAAAAATTGTGTGTGGAAATTTTTCAGCTCCTAAGTTAGAAGAAAGAAAGGAACATATACGAAACATTTACATTGAACAGCTCATAATTAATTTTTTCAATGGGTGTGACATAAAAATTAAAAAGTAATGTTGTGATTATTCATCACATAATGTGTTGACCTGTCCTCTAATGTTTTGGATCTCTGGAGAAACGATTAATACAGAGGAAATGATGAGTCCATGTAAGTTATTCGATTCACAAGTGAACTGAGAAATTTGATCTAAATACATGAATAGACCCGTCATTAGTGTTGAAAGGAACCATTCTGAACCTTGTGTATGCTGGTATTAAGTGGATTTTTATTACTTCATCTGCTCCTCTGACCTTGTGGACTGCGTGCATGTCCATCTCTTCCTGCTGTGTAGTCCACCTCATCTCCCATTAATCATCAAATACAGACACAGTACAGAGTAGTATCAACATGTCTACTGGTGGGTCTACTTCCATATACTGGACGAAATACATTTCCCTAGAAATTCCCTTTATCTAATGTTTTACTTGAACATTGAATGTGATTTGGCTAAGAACTGAGTAAATTTGTCTTGAATTAAAGTAGGTGATAATGACATATCATTTGTGTAACTGTTAACAATATAGTACAACTAAGAAGTTCTACCATGACGTAGCAGATATGGGTACATGATTTGGATCATGTACACATCACTTTCATCCACCCTGGTTGCGGATCTTCTCAAACGAATTTGGCTCAATGTAGGTTCCATCCTTGCTCCTGTTTCATCCATTCTTGGTACAGTACATTTTGATGTTTATGTATACGCCAATTTTATGAACTGTTTGACCATGTTCGAAATGTGTATCGTTCATTATATCAATTTTTCGTAAATGTTTCAAATCTTTGGCGAAGTAATCCATAAGATGGTTCTTCAATGTAAATAGCCTTTCACTGGCTGTCAATTCAAATGTTTCGTTCATTAGAACATTTACATTGTGTATGTTTTCACAACATTTCCATGGAATTGGATACTGCAGTTCTAGTTCAGACCTAGTCCGTGAGATTATCGGACATGATGACATTAACAATTTCTTAATATGTTGTACATACCTTTTTCAGTAGGTATTTCCAGTCATATTGCTGTAGCACGATCCACCCACCCCGCTACGAAGTATAAAACTATGTCAAGCTATCTATAATTTTCCCTCCAGCATTCCACGTACCCCATCCTTTGTAAAAATCCAAGTCAATTGGGAGGAGGATTTATTTCTGGAAAAGTCGATGTGCAAACCAGGTATTGTTAAATCTGTCTAAATGGCAGCCAAAATATACATCGATGGTTCTCGGATGTTTTTGCAAATTTTGAATAGTTCTTCTTTTCCTACACTGGCCTCTAGGATTCGATGAACGATCAGATGACAAATAGGACATGAAACATTTTTTCACCAATTTTGAAGATCCGAGGTGAAGATTTTAAAGTCGCTCAGATAAATAAATCTGACAGACAGCATCTCGAATTATGGTAGGTAGCCCATGAATTTTGCTAAGAAACGACTTCCAATGTGCTAAGGAATTCTCAGCTAGTATTCCATCAGCGTATTTCATCAGTATATTTTTCTTCTCCCTTTGTCCAGTAGACTTGCTCAATAACGCAACTTCCATTAGGCTATGTACGTCTACACGTACATCGCTTTTCTTACCCATAGTTCGCGACAGATTTTATAAACCATTCCATATATCATCCATTATTTCCATGTATCTGACACAGGGTCTGTTCACTGATGTTTTATTAATTATATAATACGTGCACTTACAGGCGGAAATATCACAATAATATGACCCTATTAGTGGGAAACAATGCCACTCGGATTAATTCAATGTAAAATGGACACCAGACAGTGCGTGGGTGCGTAAATGAAATATCATCGATGCTAACGATTGCTAGATAACAGCCATTTTCGCTCGCCCAACAGATGTGGAAGTTTCCAATACGTTATCCGTTAAAGGAACAGTATGAAAGATGTGAATGCATACATGGAAAGAATTACATTGCAACCAGTCAAGTTTGTTTCTGTCTATATTGTTTGATACCCGACAGGTAGAAAACAAATGATTGTATAGCCATTGTCTGTGACTTGACGCCTGAACTGGGCTGTGAAGTTTAAAAAAGAGCGCGAACTGGATATTCCACCAGCTCATTTATTTTTAAATTGATTGTCGTTTAATCACAATATATATATGAAGCACACCCCAGAATGATTGAGGAAGCGTACTATCACCCTCAACCAAAATAAAGTCACCTGTAGACATCATCACTTTCCGCCGGTTCATTCTTTACAGGTAATTAAAGTATGTTGTCAGCACTGGATGGTACAATTTCGCATGTGATGAAATGATACTGTTTTCATTGATGTCTGTTCTTAATTCCGTTTCGTATTGATACCAAGTATTGTTATATATCGCACACTTTTAACTTGTCTTGCGTGTTACTTTTACCACTTTCCGTTGGCATGCATATCGACCCTTTTACTCATGAAACACATTGATAACGGATTCGGCTTTATGATGTCCTTCCTTGACACGTTCACAATCATTTCCATGTCCTTCTCTCGTCTTTTACTTTTGCAGTACTTTCCGAAGCCTCTTTGTAGTCGTTGTCATGTTTTCCTATGTTGATGGCATACGATGTCGTGCTTCGTCAATGCCGTCGCCGTGTAATTCATCGTGCACATAATCCCTCGTCATCCCATCATTTCTAGTATCCGTCATATCCGTTCATTCACGTTCCATCATCGTCATTCATCCTAGTATCCGTCATATTCATTTATGTTTGTATCCGTCATCGTTATTCATTCATATTCCGATATCTCCATTACTCACGTTCCTTCATCTTAATTACTCAAGTTCCGTCATCGTCATAACACACGTTCCTTCATCTTTATTACTCATCCTCAAGGATCACCCCTGCTGTTTTGTCACACGAACAGCTAGCTGCATCTATCTAATCGAACTATTAAACAGAGAATGTTTACTCTCAAGAAGCAAACATGTTTCCTTCAAGCGACAAAAGCAAATGCACGTAACTGGTGTACAACAGTTAGTTTTGTTTCCGCTACATTCTACACATAATTTCAACTTTTCATTATCCTTCTTCAATTTGTCACACTTCTCTTCCTACAATCATATGGTAGAACAAAATTGTTGAGGTACTCCTTTTGAGTCTTCTAATTCACATTTCATCTCATTGTAATGCGTTCAATTCAATTTTTCTTTGTTTCTCATGTCAAGTGAGGAAATGCTTACATCAACGACCTCGTCATCCGAATCTCCAAATTATCCCGCCGATTCGTTCTCAATACCGCTTTCAGAAACAACTCTTCGCACAATTGAGGCGATTCTATCTTCTTTTCTACCCTACTATTCTTCCTTTTTTAGTACCTTCCTTTACATCATCATCACCATCATCGACAATAGGCGGATTAGCAATGGTTCATTTTAGATTTACCCAACACCTCATCACCCCTACAAGAAAGGGAAGACCCACACTAATAACAGCTAGTTCCAGCTAGTACGCCTAACCATTTACACGTGTTCCTCCTATGCACTGCCACCCACAAAGCTACTGTAGGTTAGAACCGTACTAGACCTAACTATGGTAACCACGTGTTTCTCCTAAGCTTGAAATCTAAACTTCCGCCGGCTAACAATCAGTGTCTTAGATTCACTTTTGGCGTTCTTCACCTCTATAAGAACGCTACCAGCACCATTCTCTTCCTCTCTCCCCTTTGCTCCTTACTTTTACTTTACATTATTAAACCCAGTTTAAATGCTGTTACCGATATGGTATTGATATCCTTTCACCTCTAAAAGTCCAACCACCGTATAGATACGGAGACCCGTGCGTATTGCTACACTTACCTACCTGACCATCATCCTTACCTTGCGTACCTTCATTTTCTTCTTCTTCCTCCCTTTACTCACTCCCAAGTCGTCCACCAGGTCACCTGAGACAAAAACCTCCATACCTGCATACCTACTACATACTGTCTTCTTACCTCCACGTTGCTACTACCTCCTCACACTAGCGTTCCTACTATCTTCATACACTCGCGTACCTACTGTTTACTGTACCCCTTATACTCGCACATACAGTCCACTGTCTCCGCATACCCTCTGGACTACAACGTTCAGTCTGATTGGATCTCGCATACACGGAACCAGTGACACGAGGCTGTATTCAAATACCTGGCGCTGATTCTCATCGCGCTGATTACAGTCGTTCGAAGATACCAGAGTCCTTCGACAATTTTGGCACACATTTTTACCCTGTGGATACACACGACTTAATTTACGTGTACCTCTTACATATTATTCCAATATCTAAACGAGATCCAACGGATTAAATACATCCATGTTTGTGGTATCTCTTTCCATCCTGGCCTCAATTTTCTTTGCACCCAACACCGTTTCGTGCCACGTGTAACACCTGAATCGTTCCCTCTTTTCCTTGTTAAGTGAATTCTTTATTTTTGGTTTCAGATGCAGTAGATTTCTGTGGGTAGCCTGCCATATGGTTGTACGTTATCCGCTAACTTGAGAGGTGTGCGATTCGTTCTCGAATCCTGGCGCACCAATGGCTTGGTTCGACGTGCGGGTTCGATTAACAGGTCCCATCCTTGCTTGAAGAGGATCCCTCAGCCCTGTTTGTGGCCAGAAGTTAGGTATTATGCTACCATGCGACGTACGTTTCACCTTTCAGTAACTACGTGCTCGTTTTGATGTGATAGTCGGTTGTCTGGCGGCGTCAGAGTGATCTGCTTTGGGTTATTGGTTTCTTTCAATTCGACAAGTACAATTGGGTATAAATTAACAGTCGTGTGACTATGAGGAGCACACAGCAAGAGGGAGAGGAAGCTGAGGTGTTAGTAACGAAAGTTGTGAGGACTCCGAGATGCCAAGAAGAAATTTAATAAGTATAAAGGAGGAGTTGATAAAGAAGGCGTTAGTGAGATCAGGAAATTTCAGGATAGTAAAGAGAGAGGAAGTTGCAGGAACATAAATGGGAAGATGACGAACGGTCATAATAAATGACCGAAAACTCATACTAGTGTAGAAACGAATAGGGGAACAATCACTGCGTGTCAAAATATTTTCAAATTCACCTACTATAGTGGAATAATCACTACAGTAGGTTAATTTCGAGACACGTTGAAAAATACTACAGTATCGTACCAGTAGCGGTAAATTCGTCTGTGTACAGTGCTGGAAAAATCCACCGAATATTAAATTTTGAGTACAGTTGTCAGATTTCGAAATCGTAGATCGTATCTGGAAAATCGGTGGTCTCTGATCAACAGGTGCATTGGAATGTTTTTATTATTTCCTTTTTTGGAATTCTACTTTATTCGTTTTGCCGTTTTATTAATATTCCATACTAATATGAACATAATTATGTTCATGCAGTTTGTATATAAGTAATTTATTGATAACACCAGTATCAATATTCGCACTTTCATTTTCACGTTGTGTCATATTAACTGTACCAAAATCGAAAGAACATTTACATAGTGAAATAGAAGTAATGAAAATTATATCACATCTGAACGTCATACAAACATATCAAATATTCGATTTGAAGCGCACCATTTATATAGTTATGGAGTATGTGTCAGATTGTGATATATTTGATTTTGTGGCGCAACATGATTGTTTAAGCGAATAACAAAGTTCTGGTAGTATGATATCAATATTGCATGCTGTTGAATATTTTCATTGTAATTCTATAGTTCACTACAGTTTTAAATCTCAATGGTATAGAGATTTAAACCCTGTAAATATATCATGTGTAACTGATTCATGGCCCCATGAAGACATTCTTTAATTATCATGTTCATTTAATAAAGGAATTAAAGAATCTTCTAGTTTTTTAGCTGTAATTCTTTCAGCAGGATCAAATTTGAAGCATTTTCTAAAGCTTTACCTATTTTATTATCTTATATATCGTTTAACCATCCTCTAGCCATTACCAAACCATCTTTATTTCAAAATAGTTTCGAATATTCATCCACAATACTAATATTATCATTTGAAAGTATAAATCATGATAACAATTAACAAGATTGCACAAACATTACATGATAACAAACAATACACAAATTCTGCATCGTTTAATTTAAGATGTGGACAGCGCGGTATTATTTTAAATGGTTAAAAATATGCGTTAGAATACGCTAAAGACATAGGCATACTCAATTCAATGAAAGTTAAGAATTAAAGTTTTTGAACAATGGCACACCAATTCTGATGATCGAAATATGTCTTTCTTTTTTTTACTGAACGTATTTCCGATACTTCTTTGTCTAATTCCCCCTTTCGATAAACATGATAAAATCGTTTGTGTACTTGATGCCAATCATCTAAAAAACATTTCTATGAACCATCATTGGCAGATTATGTTTCACCAGCTTGCATATTTGGACAATGTTTGTTAATGCAACGTTTCATGACAATTTTATCACGTACTAAAACATCCATCTCAACTAAAAGAGTTTGAATTAATACATCTTTTATAAATCGTGATAAAGCTGCTTCTAATCCACTAGCTTCTTTAGAATGAATAGTGTGTGTTGTATTAGGTTCATTATGAAGCACATTACGACGACGTAATCTCATTTTGATTTTTTCATGTTCTGTTATATTCCATTTACGATATGTAATACTATTATAAACATTATTCACATCTTCTTCACTTGGTTTACCTACCAATTCTTCTAATTGTTTAATATTTAGATCACGTTCATTATAAGCATTCGCTCGAACATATACAATAGTCATACCTTCGGGAATATCCAATTTCGGTTTACGATTCTTTCTTACTTTATCCTTCTTCATACCTTTTCCACCTCCTTCTTTCTTCGTTTCTTCAGTCCTTTGTTTTTTGAAGATGGAGGTTCATGATGATTACATTTCTTAGTCTTTTTCTACTGAGATGATATTGGCCATGTCGGCGCAGTCGGAGTAGGAATTAAAGGACATAATGAATATTCTTGATTTATGTTAGGAGAAATAGTTAAAGGGTTCATTCGAAACATACTTTAAGCTGCGCTACTGTGATAACTTTCCATCTGCATTGGCCGCGGTGTGTAATGGTTTCGAAAGTCCGCTGAACGATTAAGATTGGATTCAGTTATAATGTTGGAGTAAAGTGGAGTATGTGGTGCTACTTTAAGTTTCTCTCTTGCGATATTTGGAGGAGATTGGGATTGGGGTTCGTGAAATTCTTGTTGTATAGGCGACTCTGGTGGGGTCTGTTGTGAAGGCATACCCCAATTTAACGTTGAGTGTATGTGTTGTTGTTGTTGTTGTTGTTGTTGTTGTTGTTGTTGTTGTTTTGTCTGTGGACTCAGTGAATATGATTCTACTTGCACCTGTTCATGATTATTGTCAGATTCCATGATGGAATTGTGGTGTTTGTAATTATGGCCGCGTATGAATCTGGAAGTTTCAACAACGGAGGTATTTGTTCATCAATATCAGCTCCCCTTGGTGCAGTAATTGTGTTATTATGAGTGGGAAGGTAATGTCGCTGGTCTCTTTTAGTTGCAGGAGATTCATGATTATGTACGACAGCAAGCTCTCGGTGGTGATGAAAGCTCATGAGTGGAAAGTTAGGGACGTGTAAAATGTCAGTACCATGAAGAAAATCACGCAATTCTTCGTTAACTATATTATCGTCGCTAATAAAGATGGTCATGGTTGTTGAGGATTGAAATAGGATGCCACAGACAATATGAATTAACTGAATGAGAGAATGCGTAAAGTAGCACCACATAGATAGCTTTACTCCAACATTACGATTGCCGTTTTAAAATTTTTAGCAGTAATTTTCATATTATTTTCTACGCCATTGCCATCTTTATATATCTTACCTAATTCATGTCATGCTAAGGCATGACCTTTTTCAGCAGCCATTATAAACATATCTTTATTTCTACCATAATCATGTTCTACACCATAACCCCATAAATAACATTGACCTAAAGCAGTTTCTCCACCTTTTCCCTAGGATAATGATATCTCAAACAAACATCTTTACATGTCAGAAACCGACCCTCACCGGGTGCAAGCACT
>JAULBU010045462.1:0-13754 GCA_032358235.1 Odonthalia washingtoniensis | reverse complement strand
ATTAATGTATTCGTTCCTGCTGATCTTACCATAGTTGTTTTAGCTTTGGTTACTTTCCGTAAACGGTTTTCAAGGGCGGCATCTTCTTCCCACAACTCTCTTTTCGAAAACATGTACCACTCGGTTATTGAACGAGGCAGTATACTAACAACCTCGTCAAATGACTTCCAACATTCCGTTCTGGATCCCATGTTGCGAATAAGATCAACATCTCTTTGCTGATACTCTACCTCTTCCGGACACCTCACCCAAATTGTATCACATGGTTGCCTCGCTATACATTCAAGCGGCCAATTACCAGTATGGGACCAACGATATTTCCAACTTGTTTGTCTCGACATGCGGCCATTGCTCGTTCCAGCAATGGAGACAGACTCTTCGCGCATTCTCTCATATCGAAATCCATCAAAGAGACGTTGTTCAATGCATATTTCAATGTACCGATTTATGGAATATGGATCTTTTCCTTTCTTCCCTCTTCCATTCCGCTTCATGCGATGGTCCTCTACCATGTTCCTGTGCATGAAGTGCGGTTGTTTGTTGAATATTACCTTGAACGGATCTTTTATAGTGACAAGTCTTGGAGTTTTACACTTTGTCTCCGGAGCGTATGCAGTGGATCCAAGTAGTGTCTTTAACTCCGTTGATGGTTCTATTGAAGCTGCTTTGCGTATTGGATTTATTTCACCTTCACTAATTCTTGGTATTTTTGTTCCTTCTATCTGTATCTCATTCTCTGTATACCGTCCTTCTCGGTTGTCACATGTCGGTTCCTTTCCTGTATTTGACTGTTTATTCTCTTCGCAATGTTCTAATCATATTACAATATTTCGACAATGGTATCGCAATTTACATTTTTTTACGTTACTTATAGGTTTGTAAACATTGAATTTTTCATTTCCTTTTCCGATTCGTGAAATGAATTCACACTTCAATAAATGTGATTATTGTTGTATCATTTTCATTAATTCAGTAATGAGCACTTATTATAATAACGTTGTAACTTACTTGCCGTTTTACCTTTTCTTGTCGTTCTCCCGTGTTTCTACTTTTCGATTCCACTATTGCTATCATCTTTGCATTGTGAGATGTTTCCGTTCCCATCAGTTTCCATCTCAGTAGTTCCTGCTCGTTTTTCCTTCTCTCCTTACACAATGTAGTGTTTGTTGAATGATGTAAAAAAATATGCTGGTTGACTTTATATCTTGCCGCATATAATTTTTTCGCTGTTATGTGTTACTATCCCGTCTCGGTATCCACCTTTCTTATTTTGTTGAAAATAAGTCGTACAACTTTAAATTATTTTCTTAAAAAATTTCATTTTTTATTTCTTTTGCAAAATAATCGCAAATGATGTTTCATTATGTGATATCTCATACTACGCAATTGTTCTACTTTCAAGTTTTTTGTTCATTCTTTATTGTGCAACATGCCAGGTTTCCTCTCGATGCTGCTTTATATAATACAATAGATTTGGATCTTCACAACTGCTTTCTACTTATTGAAAACTCCTCTAGAAATGGCAAACCTTGTCATAATAATTTTAATGTATATCTGTATATGACAAGATCAACTCGTGTTTTCCTTTACATATTTATACAAACGCTGTTCTTAAAGGGGAACTTATTCATGGTGACTTTTGTATACAAAATAGTAGTCTTTACCCGGTTACATGCATGATTCTAAATTACTTGCATTTACTTGTTACAACTTCACTTTATATTTACTTGATTTTCAATAGTTACTTTTCATACGTGGAATAGGACAATGGCGTACTCAACAACTCATACTCAGAGCATATCTAATATATGTCGTGTAATATGTAATGCATTACAGCATTATAGTCATTTTGGAGATGCTTTTTTATAATACATGGATATGATGGATATGATATTCTCTATCATTTCCAGTATTAAGTAACTGTACATATATGTAACGGATTATTGTCTTTTGACCGTCATATAGGTCTTGTCGTACGATCCACATTGGCTGCCTTTCTTATTTCGTTGAAATGATATTGTAGAAATTTTTTTTTGGATTATGTTTCCTTCCTTTTCAGTGCATCTCTTTCGTTCTCTACAGACTACTTGTATAAATTATTTCACTCTCTGATATCGCAACATTGTTTTCGTTCTTGCTTCTGATTCTGCTTTCTGCAATGTCCCCTTTTTTCTGATAGAATGATTCTTCCTATCTAACAATTATTTCATATTCGTATAAGTCATTTTTTTGATTATGTCGTCTGTCTTCAATTACATTGCAATTTTTTGTAACATCCATTCCTCCCATATATACAAGAAGGGAAAAAAAATAAAATAAACACTTTTTCGATTATCATTTACTTTCATATAAACATACTGTTTCTTGCAATATTTTTTTATTTTTTATAACACTTCCTTTCGTTTCTCTCTTCCCGAGTTGATTCATGTACCTCAGACTTTACTGCTACTTTCAGACCGATACGGTGTTGCGGTGTTATAGTTTATCTATTATTTCTAATGCAGTAATGTTATATTTGTTATATATTTTTTTTCAATTCATAGACAACTACTTATTCTCACTTGATGTTTCCACTTTACGTTCCTTGCACATTTAACTTCCTCCTAATATTACATTACGTATTGCACAATTCTTGAGTCATTTACATTCGTCTCATTATATTTTATTAGTTCGATCTCCAGTTTCATCCTTTCATTTTCATCTTTCATGTGATTAACAGCAAATTTCTCATTACTTCTCACTTCTTCAGAATACATTTGAGTCATTGCTTCACCATGGTGCCCAAATAAGTCTGCTATTACCTTTTTGGAATTATCATTGCCCTCCTTTTCCAAACCTTCACTTATTTTTACCATTTCATTATGCATTATTATAACTACTTCGGCTATTATCATTGAGTCATCCTTCGATCCATGTCTTGCAACAGTATAGAGCAACTTGTATCGATTTTTCAAGTTTTGGAATTTGGAAAAATACTCCTACCTCTTTCCGTACGGTGTCATGTGCTTTACTCAATAGGTTACATCCAACACCATTTAGAATGCATATCGGTTCAATAAAAATGGGCCACTTTTGGTAATTACCATCAACTAAATAATACATTACCTTCCGTCGACAAGTTGACGGTTCAAGTAGATATCCCGCGATGTGTATTAAATTCACTTCCGAACGGAATATTTGGTTGATCAAAGGTGAGTCCACTATGGGATTGTTCTTTTTTCACTTACTGGGACAGGTATCCATGACCAGTAGTAATTATCACAATCCGTCCATATCTCCACCGGATACGGACGTGACTGGTACTTTCCTTCCCCATTTCCATACCGGTTGTCGTTTCCTTTCTCCCTTATATCTATCAAATCGAAAAATCCTGCACAACCTCGGAAACCCCTCTTTTTAAATGATCTTTCTATGTTATTCATTTATGACGGTGATGGCTAACGATTTAGAAATCTCTTTCCGTACTTAAGTTTTTAGAACGAACATAATTGATAAACGTATTTCCTAATTTCGGATATTGTTAACATGACAGTTTTATCACCAATTTTAGCATATTCGCCTGAACGTAACGTAGCTAGAACAAATAATAGAATTATGTCCGGTGACACTTGTGTGCAATTACCTTTGTCATTACACTGAATCCAAACCTCCGGTCGGTACAGTACAAGTTCAGTGCGTAAATATCGAAACCATTCCTTCGTCACACTGAACATCTGTTCAAAAATCCAGTCGGTACAAACATCCTCACCGAGTATGAAACTTGCACTCATTTCCTTCGTTATTTCAGTCCACCCCAAACTTTTTTTTTCGTTGTTTTGATATTACGCCCATATTATTCGTTACATATCCGATATCGGTTTTGCATAGCGCCTAACATTTTTTTAACTTGATTTTGCAATTGCATTACCACAGATAGCATTTCTTCTTGTTCCATTGAAAGCATCGTTGTTGTTTCTCCCATTTCTCCTCTTTTCCTTCCTCTTAATCAATGTCCATTACATGCGTATATGTTGCTTCTTTCACCTCTCATCACTTGCGTTCGTTGTACTTTTACAATTTGTTCAACACTTTTGCGCCGTTGTCGATCCTGCCTAACTTCTCACAAACTGCTCCCAATTGTCATCGTTGTTCAGAAAATGTTCGCATAATTTGTTTGCTCTTTCGGTCACGCACCATTTTCTGCCATCTTCTTTGACATGCCATGCTATGACAAGACCAATACATTCATCCCACGTGGCCACAACGGTCATTTTGCAATGCACTTCGCAGCCCAAATTTATTTCCTTCTCCATATCCTACACAACCAGATTGCTTGTTTCGTCTTTTTCCGTACAGTTGTGTTACCTTGTCATGATTCTGTGAAAAACATAATTATCAATATCACGCCTGTTGATTGGCTACAGTAAACTGTACTCAAGACGTTCGCTATATACACTGTACAAAATGAAGCGGTTTTATTTATCCGCACACGGTACATTAGTCCAAACGAGCACGTCCCTTTATCCAAAGGTGTACATGTTTCACCGTACTGTATTCCACACCGTTTACAAAAAATATTTATATTTATATTCAACTGAGCACTTCTAACTAGTGATGCCCGAACTGTGTACCCGGGTTCAACTATTATTGATACACATATATAATCCTCTGTTGCGTACAAACCTCAGAGCTGCATAAATCGGTACATCCCCGATCTTAACAGTTTCCTCGTGAAAACAACACCATACAGAAAAGGGCCAGTAGCCACTGTAAAATGTGATGAAAATGGCCAAAAGTCTGCTTGTCGCTCATTGAAGCCTGAGTTCAAAGCAAGATCGATAATAAAAAAATGGGGTTGAAGAAGTGGACTATTTTATTTTTTTCTAGTTTCTCGTAAGCATTTTACTCCTAATATGTGCGATATATATTCATCAAATGTGGAAACAAACCTGAAGATAATATTCTGATGTCATCACGATGAATGATTACTAATCATTATTAGAATCAGGCTATGCTGTAACAAAAAAATGGGGGGGGTTTGTTGATGGTGGGAACGGATATAGACAGTCCTGTCCACAATTCTGTTCCACATGAATGCTGATGGCCATTGATCATTAATCATTAATCATTAATCATTAATCATTAATATCATTAATGTAATGTTATTGTTTATGCTCATGCATTGAAGAAGAATAATGATCATTACCGAACCATTCAAATAAAAAAGGACCTTCTTTACGAGTTCTATGGTGGTTTTGTGTTTGTATTATGAGAGGTATGAGACGTATAACGATCGATGTGTGGATTTTCAAATTTAGGACTGATTCAAATCTCACGTACATTTATTTCAAGAGATCTCATTGTAATTATTAAAATAATGGTGTGCGTAACTGAAAATAACTACTCAATCTTGGAAAACAATCGATGATGAAGAAACGTAAAAAAGATTTAATTAGTCCACCAATTCCCGGTAAGGTGATCGCTGTTGATACATTCACTTTGTTGATTCAAGGTTCACGGTTTATTTTGTGGATTTTCGTGCTATATTACTTATACAACTTAAAGAAAAATCTGATGATAGAGAAATAGGATTTTGATGTTAGAAATAACCAAAATAAAAAGTTACATCCCAAGAAGTGATATTGTAATAAAAGGAGGAAAATACTTATGTGAGAAAACGAACTTGAACATGTGGAAACGTTTCACGTAATGTTTGAATACCAGCTTGTGTAAATTCACCAGTTGACCAAAGATTAGCACTAGTTTCAGCCAGTATTAAAGTAGTTAATTTAGGAGCATTACTAAGTAAACTAAAGAGACCACTATCTTTAACAGGGCAATAACTTAATGTAATACTAACCAAACTTTGACATAAAGCACCATCATTATCACCATAAGAACTATTTTCATAAGAAATTAAATTTTTAATAGTGTTAGTTGAAACAACATCGCAACCTTTCAATATTAAATTTTGAACATTTGATAATGTACCAATAGCTTGCAACCCATCAATTGATAAAGATCTAACAAAAGCAAGATCTAATGATTTCAATGGAGATATACATACATTTTTATGAAATAATATGCCTGTAGGTCCATCACAAGATGTCAAACATAAATTTTCCAAAATTTCACAATTTGTTAATAACGGTTTTAATACTTTATCATCTAATCTACAATGTGCTAGATTAACAGATTGTAATGTTGTTGATGCAGCTATTGATAATCTAGATATAACTTGTTCTGTTATTAACGATTGTGTACAACCGGATAGGTTCAATTCGCGCAGAGATGTTGTATAAGTAAATAGTGACATTAAGGCAATGCATGCAACGGTTGAATCTGATAATGACAGGGATTGAAGACAACCTGGTGAAAATTTAGTTATTGATGAAAGAAATTGTTGTTTTAACAATCGATTAAGTCGTGTATTAACAGCCCCTAAACAGTATGCGACACCGATTTGAGTTGCCATTTCTTCTCCAGTATGACTTATTATACGTAATAAGACATCATCTGGAAGTTCACTTAATGTTAACATTGTTTGATAACATGGATGAATCACTTGTTGTTTTGCTGTCGATGTTGAGGGATGATTATGTTTGTTAACTAAGATTTTTTTTTTTTTCAAAAAAATTTCATTTACAGTGTGCATGGGTGGAGTGGGCACTTTCCGGCAATACCTTACCGCCCTCACTCTGTCATTGTTCTGACAACAAATGTCGCATTTCGTCTGATGAGGTAAATCAAGAGCAACAAAATGTCATTTCTAAATCTCCGGGCCTCCTACGCGAACGATCCGGATCTATCTATCACTGTACTGTACTGTACTGTACTGTAAGCATGTCATCGAGTCAAACAACCCATCGAAAAGTCGTTCCATCCGTACTGTTCTTCTTTCAAATTGCAAAAGTGAGCGTCTGTGGGAACCGACAGTGAAACCGATTTTTTGTTCATGTCGCAGATAACATTACCCACCCTTTTGAATACGAAAGATGTCCTTGTCCGAGATGTCGATTTCAAAACGTCATCTCATCCCAACGCAGGACATCCTCGCTAACAACATCATCATTGTCCCTTTTACGAAAACATGCGTAGCGTAATTGATAACGTTTTGTCAACACTCCATCATCTTAATTTCACTTGTTTACTACTTTATTCCTGTCTTTTTCTAATCCTCTTCCCATTATCTTATTCACAATCTCTACAGCATCAACATCAACATCAACATAACCCGCACTTATTACAACCACCTGCAAGAGATCGTCATGAAAAACTCAAATATGGACAATCTGTATGTCTTAACGACATTGGTGACCTTCTTATCATAGGTGCTAATGGTTTTGATAAATTCAAAGGTGCCATATACATTTACAACATTTCCACTTACACAGCATCATCATCTGAACAAAACACAGACACGACTTCTGTCCATTCAAAGAAACGTTCAAAGAAAGATGACCCACTAAAACCTTACAGGATCATGCCACACGATGTACAAGGTGCGGAAGAAAGATCGAAAGAATTACGACCTCAAGCTAGAGGATCAGGTTTTGGATTCGCATCTTCATTTTCATCGACATACAATACATTAATTATAGGAGCACCAGGGCATGAAATGCAAAGAGGAGTACTTTATATATATACAAAACAAAAACGAAAAACAATATGGAAACAAGTTGCTAAATTACGTCCAGAAAAAGACGAAGATAGAAGAGCTGGTGATACATTAGGATGGGATGTTACAGTAAATGAAGAATGTACAACCATCGTAGCAAGTGCCAGAGGAAGAAGAGCAAATAATGGAGAGGTTTTTACATTTATCTGTGAAAGAGGTTGTATGAAATGTCAAGAAGATATAATTGGTGGAAGAATGCAACCTCCTATATACACTGATAGTTTAGGTCCTAGAGGCATTCGTATTCGTAATAATTATGGCATGAGTATTGGTATTTCTGGTAATGGACGTATACTTGTTGTTGGTTGTACTGGATATGAAGAAGAAACGGGTGCTGTTTATGTATATGAACGATTACAAAGAAATGAATCTATATTAAAAAATGATGTCAATGATTGGAATAAGAATGGTATTGCAATTAAAGAAAAATGGGTATTGGTACAAAGATTAGAATCTGGAAATGAACAAAAATATGGATTTTTCGGATTCAAAGTTGATATAAATCATAACGGTGATACAATAGCAGTAGGAGCAGACGGTGAAGATAATTATCAAGGAGCTGTGTACATATATGAAACAAACAATGACAAAAACAGTACAGAAAAGTATGCATTAGCAAGTGAGTTAAGACGTGACGAAGAAGAAAGAGCAGATGAAGATAATTTCGGTGGATCTGTAGCATTATCTAAAGATGGACGTGTGATTGTAATAGGTGCTCCTGGTGCGGTACATGATCATTTGGGATTAAATGATCACGGTGTTATGTACGTTTATGAAAAAGATAAACATGACAAATGGATACTTAGGAAAAATGTATGGTTACCTGAATCTCATTCCAAACGTGATTCGTTATTCGCTTGGGGTGTTGCTACAGCTGGTGATGGTCGTGTCGTCGTCGCCACAGCTCCTGATTGGGACTCTGCTAACGGTTTGGCAGCTGTTGATACCTTCGACAGACACTATTTAGTCAATCGACCGACTGAACATCAAGGCGAACAAGATCAAGGAACAGAAAATATTGTACCTGATCAGTCTACTGTCGGTGATGGGGATTTGTTGATCGTGAACAGCGATGTCTTGGAAGATCAACAGAACAAGGATGAACTATGAAGTTCTTTTTAAAATGTCACACGTGTAATGTTAATAAAGATATATACGTTTTTCATTGGTTGTAGAGCACAATCGGATCAAATCCCATTGTGTGTTGGCACGTAAGTTACCGCCAACTGCCAAAATTGGTCGTAGCTGTCCTGGTTATCAACTTTCAGTAGATTCTAATTTCAAGCCTCTTTTTCCAATTTTCGTTTTTTGTGGTTGGTCAGAAGAAAGAGGTTGAGCTTTGCAGGAACTTCCATCACTGAGTCCGTCTACACGGAGAGAGCTACACCTTTATTTTTAACCCGTAGTTGAAGTTTAGTGCATCTTTCACCTACGAGAATTTTTTGTAAAAAAAAGTGTAGCCAAAAATGCCATAGAAATAATAAATAATAAAAAAGTCAAGGAGAGTGTCATCAGACAAGTGAAAGATAAATTAAGAGATCAACGATATTACAGCGCCACCTCTCTCTGATGCTATTCTAAATTAAATTAGATTAGCATCAGAGTCAGAAAGGAGGTAAGATTACAATTCCAGTGATCAATTATTTCCTTACAATTTCTAGTATCAGTTTTCTCCGTTATTTCCCCTCTTTTCCATTTTTTTCATCTCCCACAATAATATTATAACTAATAATTATAAAATTTCTAGTAATAAGTACATTGAAAAAAGTATTGAATCTGTATGTCTCAAAGTCATTTACTGTCGAAAGTTCTTAAAATCTCCTTCGACAAGTCCCAAATTTATCAACAAATAAACTTCCTTCCAGCTTTAGAAATATCCCTTTCCACCGAGAGTCAAATTTCGGGTTTTTAGCATTTGCACTTCTCTGTATTCTCAATTATGTTCACTTTCATCTCCTCCGTTTCCCTTTTTTTCTTTTTCGTCCGAAAAGTTCTTTTTTTTTTTCTCCCCTCCCACCTCTTTATAAGAAGACAAATCGCCTTCTTCTCTTGATCGATTTTTTTCCTTACTCATCATCAGAAACAATTCGTGGTTTGCAATCAAAAGAAACATCAACAACAATAATACAAATACTACAAATACTACAAATACTACAAATACTACAAATTGAAACACAATGGCTCTTGAAGATTTTCGAATCCGTTTTGGAAAGCTCGTGACTGAGATTATCGGTACAGCTCTTCTCGTCACAGTTATCCAGCTTTCAGTTGGTTCTGCCGCTGTTACTTCCGGGTTAGTTATGGTTGCTCTCGTTTATGCTGGTGCACCTATCTCTGGTGCTCATTACAATCCAGCAGTATCACTAGCATTTTTCCTTCGTGGAAGTATTTCATGGAATGGATTAGTACTTTATTGGATTTTTCAAATGATCGGTGCGTTCGCAGGTGCTTTATTAGGAGCTTTAATTGGTAGTCGTATATCTGTACCTACACGAGGATCAGATTATTATTTATTACAAGCATTCCTTGCTGAATTAGTATTTACTGCTTTATTAGCATATACTTATTTAGCTACTAGAACGAATTCTAAAGTTGAAGATAATCAATATTATGGTTTAGCTATTGGTCTTGTGATACTCGTTGGTAATTATTGTGTCTCTCATATTTCAGGTGCTGTCTTTAATCCTGCTGTTGCCGTTTCTCTTTCTATCATTCATGGTTTCATGAAAATCGCGTACATGTTTTGGATTTTATTAGCTGAGCTTGCAGGTGGTATTGCTGGTGCTTTGTTGTTTTATATTGTTGCTCCTGATGAGTTCGCACAGTTGAATGAAGAAGCTCAAAATTTGTTGCGTCGTGGAACGGCTAGTGGACAAACGCCACAGACTGCGTAATCTTTTTTTTTACTTTCCTTTTTCCCTCTGTCATGTAGAATTTAATCTTTTTGTCAACACTTTTTTGAATTTGAAGAATGACTTTGACTTGTCTAGCCAAGCGAAGATTTTTGACTTCAGAGTAAAATTTTGTGGGCCATAAACGTTTTAAACGTTCTAATTTTGAATTTCTAAATGAAGCAAAGAGTCAATCGCCTCCACAATTCCAAGAGACAGAATTATAAAAAAAAAACTGATTATCCTAACACAATTGCTTCGTAAGTTTTTGCAGCTGAGCACAATGTGGTGGACTCGAATCAGAATGTTCTCGTAGTTCGATTAGAAAAATATTTATGAATTGGACGGATCAGACTCGGTATCTTTGTTGTGTGTCGTTCAATCCAATGTTCGGTAGGATCGGCATTGGGAAAGAAAGAAACAAAGAAAACTATCGACAGCGCTACATAGCGCCACATAGCACTACATTCTAAATGTACGGCGAGTAATATATTGGAAGTTTAGTTCAGTGAAAACCAAGTAAATCCAGGGATGGAAAGACTTCAACTGATGAGATGAAATGAAGCTCAGAGAATTTTTTTCAACAATGGAGCGTTTTGGAAAATCGGGAGTGGGTATTTGTTTGTGGCTATTTTTGTGGCTACGAGTAAAAAAATTAAGGAATACATAAATTTTACGACTTTCTGGAAAGTCATTTTGGAAAGGAATGCAATGTGGGGTGGGGCGTAGGAAGTGGGTAATGGTATAACTATAACGTATGCAGGTTGAGGGCGAAAAAAGCGAAAAAAAAAGTTTTTGAAGAAAAAGCACATGCACAAAGCGAACCGCGGAAAGAAGGAGACACACGGGAAGGGTATGGTGGCCAAGGCGTCATACGCGATCGACCGGGCAAGGAAACGGAAGAAGCGGAGGTTGAACACATTTGCAGCTGCAATGTTGTCCAACACGTCCGCGTCGATGCAGGTACGGCTGTACCAACGGTACAAGCATGCAAAAAGGGACGTTGAATTAAAGATAAGAATTAATGATGCCTCCGGTGTCCGTTCCGACGGTGACGGCAGGAGAGTCTCTTTAGCCGTTGTTGAGCGTTGACATTCTTTTTACGCGTGAGTAGTACGATACACTTCGGAACAGTTGGGAACAACAGCAAAAATATATATATTACTCTACTTCACATTTCCGATCCTACACCATTACTATGCAACAACAGAGGCTTTTTATTTACCACATTAAATGTGGTCAAATTTTGATGAAAATAACCATTTCAGCGGTGGTAATTTAGGCGGAAATAGCTACAGGTAAAATGGCTATTTCCCAATTCTCGTTATTTCTGCCACGTGGCTTACACCGGTGCCACAAAATAACTACAATTTACCCCCATTTTTGCATTTCCAAAACGCCGCAGCTCTTGTTTTGGTGATATACCATTTTTATAAAACGGGTTATGGATTTTAATGTTTTAAATCAAAATTTGAATCAGTAATCTTGCAGTCTAACTGTTGCCAAAGAGTTGAGAAATATGTACGGATGGCGACAACGCCTTCATGCTCCTCAAGAAGTGTCTGATCTCTGCCAACCGGCATTCTCACAGGCACTGCGTACGTCTTGTAACGTTTTAAGACCATCACTTACAGAATCATCAGCTACCGCCGCCTGCGCTCTCATCATCGGACCACCTTCAAGTGGTAAATCCCTTTTGACTCGACTTCTAATTCAAACTTTATCGGAGCATTTATCTAACCAACAACCACAACAACAGCTAGTCGTCGTTCATTTATAAGGTTTGTTACATTCTACACCAGCACATGCCTGGCATCAATTATCCCATGACCTTCCCTCCTGGTACCAATCCACTCCAGCAACTACCACAACAATAACCGACGAAAACGATGATGAGAATGGTACAGAACGAATGAAAAATTCCGTTCAACCAGCATTGGAAAAGTTACGACAGACAGGAGGTGCTTTATTGCTTGTGTTGGATGAAGTACATCGATTCGCAAATGCTGATCCACTTGCACAGACTGTGTTATATTCATTACTTAATTTATTGCAAGATCGATCATTAAAAGCGGGATGTATTGCACAAACTCCTTATGTGGACGTGACTGACTTGTTGGAAAAACGAGTATTGTCCCGCTTGACGCATAGGAAAATTGTCGTTCCTCTTGTCGAAGATGCCGCGCCTGTGCTTGATTTTTTGAAAACTGCTTTACTTCCGCCCTTATCACAACCTTCGACATCCACGAAGGTTACCATAACACCAACTAGCGGAAGAAAGAAAGCACGTGGACGAGGGAGGGGTATGAAACGTGGCGGAAAAGGTGGTAGCAAGGCTAATTCCACCGCTGTTAATGCTGCAGCGCAAGCGGTGTCCGAACCACCATGGGCGATTGCAATGCGTGAACTCATAGAGAATAAGAGACTGAAACAAGCCATCATCCAACATTTAATGAGAACGAGGGTAATCACCCCAATCATCCATGCGATAGATTCTGCGTTATCTCTATGTTTACCTCCATCTCTACAATCATCACCATTACAAATTGAAAATAACAACAGTAACAACAATACTGACACATTTACAGAACAGTTAGTGTTTGGAGCATTATCAATTATAGAAGAATGTCTAGGAGTGAGAGATACTACTGTGGATACTATAATGTCATTAACTCAAGTGCAACTAGCACTTTTAGTAGCACTTCGCCGTGTCGAATCATGTAACGTTCAGAATGATGACAATAACAAACCCACACGTCGGATTCTATTTACAGATGTGTATAGAGAGTATTGCAAACTAGGACGAATAGATGAAGGTCGATTAGCTGAAATGGACGTATCTCAAGTTGTCGTTGAACGATCTGTCGCAGCACGTGCTTGGGAATCTTTAATCGATTGTGGTCTTGTTGTTCGAACTGGGACTGGTCCGAGAGATGGTCGTCCAGTTCATTGTGCCGTTACAACGGCGCAAATTGATATCGCTGTTGATAAGCATGAAGCTAGTTCTTCCATTCTTAAACATTGGGCAAAGCAGAGAACCATTACTAAATGATGGCCAAAATTCCATTATTTTATTTTGTCCTTGCTGTATAGTTGAGGTATCAACGTAGTATGTCGAAAACGGATACTGACGAGGTTGGAGATGTAAGACCAGCCGTCATTAGCAGTAGCATAATAAATTGCTGGGGGGGGGGGGGGGGGGGGGG
>JAULBU010045451.1:0-13755 GCA_032358235.1 Odonthalia washingtoniensis | reverse complement strand
AACTCTCTTCGCCTCGATCAGCACGCTGCACCGTTGAGCAACATTCTTCCCGCACTTCCACATCATGACTTCCCCACTCAGCACTGCACCTACTGACACGGACGTAACTAACCCCATCTCCTACCAGTTAACAAAGTATGTCGCCCTCAATCTAGGGGACTCTTCGATTCACAGGGGTGTCTGGAGGGAGAGATTCCTGACGTGTCGTGTAGGTCGACAAGATTTTGCTATATACAGCATCACGCAACACAGAGGACGCTGAACCGTCGAACTGGAAATAGAACTATGGACTATCTACAGATTATTTCTTCACCACGATATTAATACCAACCGACCAACCATCCGCGCAATAAACAACTGACTTAACCTCAACAATCGCACCCTCCATAGTGACTTCATCGATCGATGGGGTTTTTGCTAATTCAGATAAGACTATGCATCCCCCCAGCGATGAATCTGATTATTCCATCAAGCAAATCGTGCTGTCAACTGGAAACATCCTGTCCTTCCCCAAGATTGGCTATTTTGGGTCGTACAGAATACAGAACGGCGTGAAAACTTTTGTCGAAATATAATTCCATACGCTTTCTGTCGCCGGCCTTGGGGACAAACCACTTCCCCCTTTCGAATTAATTTTCAACGGATATTTCTTGGCTCCAACATACGTCATTTCGAAGTCAGTTGATTCTGCGATGGCATTCAAAATTCGTCTTGACAACCATTGCCTTCAGAATTTTGACCGATTCGTCTCCATATTTGCCCCTGGAGTTCGATATCTCGGTGAGACCTCCCATGATCTGCTTAATCTATACCAACCAATTTTTTTCCATTATCCTCACGGCCAATTCATTCAAGCTGCAATTTTCAATGCGGGCTCGATTATAGACGGACGTGAGTTTGGCTGCGCTACCTTTTCCAACGGGGAGGTTCCGGTCGCCAGTCTATCCCAAGGAGTTTGCTGGTTTGAGATAATTATGAAGAGATTCCGCGGGCATGTTCCAGACTATTCTTCTGATATGATAAACTGGGTTATCACCCAGTCAACTAGAGTGTACCTCCGCCGTATAGAGGTGCGGGAGTGATAACCCCCAGAAAACATATGGGTTGACCACGAACTATTTTTTGATGCCGGTGCTGGCAGGATTTGGGAATTTTTGGAGAAGTTCAGCTTGACGTTTTGATAGAAGGCCTACAGGCCTGTGTAAGATGAGGTGTTGAATTATTTGGCAGCGCAGAGATAAGAATTTTGGAATCCCAGCCCAGCCGAACGGGGATAAAAAGAAATAAGAACAAGGGTACAGAACAGAGAAAAAGACAGCACCAATTTCGTCGTATGAAAAGAGAAGGAGATGATAAACCCTAATAAAGTTGAAGCTAACGTGACTCGTACTTCACGAGTCTTCTTGCGTGTATTTCAACGCGACTATATCTTCCCTTGCTGGAAACTGGCACATAACGGGGGTGGTTATCGCGCTTCACACGGAACGGGCCGTTTTATATCGACATAAAATCTGTCCATTACCGTGAGATCCAACAAAACGACCATACGCTACAAGAAAAAGATGTCCTGCCTCAAATAGTCTCACCTTTTTCTCATCTACCTGGTCGCCGTTCCATTCCTTTTTCTGTATGTGACTCAACCGTGACGGCTTCATGCACAATGTTTCCAACAATCTATCTTCTAGTGTCGAAAAATGTTCACTTAACGAATCGTCTGTTCCATACATCCGAGGTTTAACCCTGTATAGAAGTTCGAATGGAGACACAGACCCTTCCAATGGTAGACTCCGATACCCGTACAGGACTTTCTTGACCTGTCTTTCCCAATCCCCTTCTCCGTTGTTCTCCATCCTACCAATACTCTTCTTCAACGTTCCTACCATTCTTTCCGCTTTTCCGTTGGACATAGGTGCATACGCGAGAACAGTTTCCCATGTTATACCCTGTCCTTCGTCGAACTTCTTCAGATCTACGGCCAGGAAGCACAAAGCCTTGTCGCTGAATATAGTTTTTGGCAGATCAAAGAAATGTACCAACTCCTCTTCGACAAACTTTATGACTGTCTCGGCGGTTTCATTCTTAGTGTCTCTGGCCAAAGTTCAATTGGTGAGATGTTTCAGACAGATCAATAATTAATTGGACCTCCTGGATGACATTGGGATTGGCCCTGTAAAGTCCATTGAGAAGACTTTGAATAGGTTGGTCAATGGGCGGCTCTGGATTTTATAGTACTTGGTGAGTGACTTCAACCTTTGGCATGAGTCACAAGACTTGGCGTAAACAGCTATATCCGCGTGCACTTTCGTCCACCAATATCGGTCTCTGATGAACTTCCTCGTCGTTTTGTAGTCCTAATGCCCCCATCGATTCATGCAATAATTCCAGGCCCTGGACTCTATCCGAGATAGGCACCACCACCTTTGATCCCGATTGCGTTCTTCGGAGGAGATTAGCTTTCCAGACCACGTATTGCCTTGAAGACCATCTAATCACGGCGCTGGGGATCACATCAGTGCTGCCGTTCGAATCTACTTGCAATTATAGCTTAATTTCTTCTAAAAGGGGTTCAACGTCCAATGGTTCTTGTTAGATGATATTCAATGTTTGACAGAGTAGATCACCTTCATCCTTCTAATTTGTCACGTCGTCCCGAGATTCTCTGGACAGGAAGTCTGCACCTTCATTCTCCTTTTCTGGTCTATAGATGATTTATAAATCATACTCGTCCAGAACATTCATCCAATGCACAAGGCGCCCATAAATATCCTTCTTTTTGAAGGTTTAGCTGCGGTCCTTATGATCTGTCACAAGTTTGAAAGGGTGTGACGAAAGAAGGTATAGGTGCAACTTCTTCAACGCGAATATGATGGCAGGGGACTCTTTTTCGTATGTGCTATATCTCCTCTCGGCTTCGGTCATCGTACGACTAGCAAACTGGATTGGGTTCTCCTTCCCGTCGTCCTTCTTCCGTGTCTGGATTGTATCAGCTTCAAAAGCAGATGCATCCTTCTCAACCAGGAATGGCAAGTCGAAATTGGGTAATATTATCATCTGGCGCGTCATCAACGAGCTTTTTAGGGTGATGAATGACTTATCCATCCCTTCCATCCACAAGTTTTCCTTCTTTCTGGACGTATGGGCATGCATAGGAGCTGACATCTCTGAGAAAGCACGGATGAAGCTTCCATAGTAAGGAGCCAGCTCCAAGAAGCTACGCAACTCTGTGGCCGACATGGGTCGAGGAATTTCTTGTATAGCTTACACTTTCTTTTCATCTACTCGAACACCCTTCGCATCAACCACGTGACCCAATATTTTTACCTGATCCCGTTTGGAGAAACACTTGAAGACCTCCAACTTAAGGTTGGCCAAGTAAATTCTTGCAAGTACCATCTTAACGTGCTCAAAATGTTCTTCAAGAGGTTCCTAGAATACCACCACATCATAAAGGTAAACTCGTACGAAGCTCAATCCCGCTAGTATCTGATCCATCATGCGTTGAAATGTTGAGGGCGCATTCATCAGGCCTAATGACAGAACCTTGAATTGTAAATTTCCAAAACGACGAACTAATGTTGTCTTCTTCTTACAATCATCACGAAGGCGAACTTATCAATTTCCACTAAATATTTATAAGGTATAAAACACCCTTTCCCCTTCCAAGTCGTCAAAACTCTCTTGAATTTTTGGGATAGGCCAACGGTCACCTTTCATCCTCTATTTTAGATCTCGATATTCAACATAGAACCATGGTTTTCAATCTTTTTTCGTCGCTATCACCACCGGAAAGGACCTTGCCGAAGAGGAAGGCGTTATGATCCCTGCGTCACCCATCTTGTCAAGCTCCTCTCGTACCATACGCTTATCATTAGTATACATCCGACGATCTCTTGAATAGATCGGATCATCGTTGTTCAATTCAACGTAATGTTCCACAGGAAGTTCTGCCCGACGAAGATCATAGAGTGACTTTGCTACAGTCTCGCTTCCAATAAAACTTCTTTGCAATCTGATCTTCTATATGAACTTGTCTTTCATCAACAATCCACTAGAAAACTTCCATTCTTCCAGATTCTGGCAACTCATCACATCACCATTAATCAAGAAAACAAAATCCCCTTCACCATGCTCATACTCCTCCTCTGACGAGATTGCTGCTGATGAGTCAGACATGAAATCTTCTCTATCAGTTTCTTCCGTTATAGGTTTGTCTCTCATGTATTCTGGTACCAATAGAAGTTCGACATGTACTCTCTCCCTTCGTCAACGATACCTTCCTTTTCTCAAGATCTGTAATCCCTCCCAAGTCTTCCATGGTTGGACCACCGATTATGACGTCGAAGGGAGAACATTCAACCACTAAGAAGTCGAAAAAGGCCAAGAGGTCACCAAACGCAACCGGTACGCCCTTTAATATGCCTACCACCTGCGACTTCACTCCTGTAGCGACCGTAATTACCTTGCGGGTCTCCATTGGCACAACATACAATATGTCAGTATACTTTTTCTACAATACATTAGGTATCGCCCCAGAATCCATAAGTGCAAAAACTGGCGTATCATAGATGTGAATATCCGTCACCTTCAGTGTTCTCCGCCCCTGCTGAGTATTCCCACCATCTGCAACCATCCCCATCTTCTGTAGTAGATAGCCTGAAAACAACAGAGCTAAATTGTTCTCCGCATCGGCAGCTTCACCACGAAGAACTTGACCATAGGTTATACTAGAAGACATATTGGCTAGTTCCGAGATAGCGTCGTACCTACGGGAATTACCATCCAGGTTGGCCTTCTTCCCTTTTCGAATCGACTTCTTTCTACTACGAGCTGAACGTCCTTCCTGGTGACATGGTACTACTTTTACAACAGGAGGATGGTTGAGAATATTATCTAATGGGGCCCCTTAAACTATTTGGTTTTTTGAAACGGACTCATCATCCGCTCTTCGTCTTACCGCCATCACCTCGTCATTCTCCCCATCTCCCACGACCACCACATTTACCGAATCATCATCATCCACCCCTTCTTTTCTTCGTGAAAAGGTCTCGTTTCCTTCGTGAATCTAAAGCGCTATGTTTACCCCTTCATTGTTGGGGTGGAGAAGAGCACAATGCGTCTCTACTCCATGACCATTTTGGCAACATCGTGGCTATTTTTTGTCCCTGTTGGGATTGTCAGGGAAGCGGTTGGTTCCATGACCTACCTTCTTACAAAACGAGCACGAGCAGTCGCGATAATTTGTTACACCTGCTTTATGTTGATCATAACCAAGGGTGTTGTTAGCTGGGGTTGCTGGTATTTCTTCATCACCAATGCGAGACTTTCCAATTGATCCGTGAGTGAGTCCATCTTGGCTTCTACATGGGAAGCTCTAGCATCAGGTCATGTCATTATTGTTGTGATTTTCATATCCTTCTTTGGATTGGGATCGGAAGATGATGTGCCATGTGCGTATATTCTTGCCGTAACAATTCGATACACCTTCCTTCCTTCTCTAATTCGTTTATCACTTTTTTCAGCAAGGCATAGTCCATGGTCCCACGGTAAATTGCAAACGCTACCATCTCAAGGACTTCCATAGCGATCCTTTTTAGCAAACCAAACTTGGCTTCACCATTGAAACTCGCCTTGGAGTACAAGGCGTCAATTTTCGTCATTTATTTTACCAAGTCGTTTGCATCCAGCGTTTCTTCCATTGCACCATGGATGGTTTCTTCCGGTGAATCACGCCTTTCGAACTTCTCGACGAAAGTGGTCTTGACTGCCACAAAATCCACCCTCTCTGTCTTTAGGTCGAAGCATTTCCTTAACTCACGTATCTGTGCGTGTACACCTCGCCGTTCCTAAATGGTTAATAGTGCATGACAAAACTTTTGTCATTTCTTGATTGTGTACAGTGACAAATCATCAGTACAAACGCCACCTTTCCGAAGGTCAAAAATAAATTCAATTTCTCCCCCCACTGCAGTACATTCCAGTACTAAAGTGTCATTTCGTGGCTTTTTATTGGCTCATTGCAGAAGATATTTTCATTTTACCCACTCACTGCTCTACATTGCCTATGCAGCTCATGAGCTGGGTTATGGGATGCAATAGTGAAAACATTTCATAAATAGATTCTTGTTGGTCCAAAACGACTTACTTCCATACACAGGTCTGACACTGTTCTCTTCAGCCAATGTCCTCTCATTATGAATGAATTAAATAATGTTTTGTAGCCACTTCGCTCGTCGGTAAATAACCCTCAGACCATCTGAACTCATCTCCGTGCTCGCGATTGCTGTGACGAGTTCAAATTCAAAGAAACCTAATCTCCAACTCCAATCGCACTATTCGATCAGTTCATGGTTTTGAGAACCGTAGTACATTAGTACGACTCATCATCATAGCTGTACAAAGTGAACTGTACTGTACTTGGCTTAGAACGATATTGGCACTCGAAGAATTAGTGCAGAAAGTTTGGCCACTCACAAACAAACATAAGGTGAATAAACTCTATTTCAATTTTGCATTATCTAAAAACATTAGATTTACTTGTCACTTGTCACAGCGTGTGGAATGATTCAGGAAAAATGAATAATAAGAGGTAGGACATAGAGTGGGCGCTTTTATGTGTTTAAGATCATTTTTTGACAATTTTTCCGACTGCCGACTACCCAAACTTGGTTCGGTGAAACTACATCACAAGTTGAGCGCAATACAGTGTGAAGAATGTAAATCGGTTGAAGTCGGGTTTCGTTTTTCTAAATTTAAAAAGAGGGATGCGCGCTCCTGAGAAAAAGCAGCATCTTGAACTAAAAATATATACTAGGAGGATTTCGTGACTACGATATTAAAAAGAATTGAAACTTGAAACATCGCCAGCTAGACTGAGTGAAGTCTATGAATGGTTTGAGAATAATTGAAATGTACTATTTTTACACGGCCAACAAAATGAGTGTTAGGGATTGATGTTGGTTTTTGAAATTCATACCCACATTTATTTTTTTTCCTTCTAACCTGATTGCCAAATTCGTTTTGAAAACGCATTATGTACTGGGGTTGATGGTGGTTTACTTGTAAATTGAGTTTTAAATTATAATGGGAACTTCCGCAAACATCTTTATCATACCAGTCTATGCCCCCACGGAACTCCATGAGAGATCCTTTTATTAAAAACATTTGGTTGAGGTTTACTATTTATGGATATATAGAAATTGGTAGCAGGTAATGACAGATAGGCTACAATCATGTCATGAATTCTGCACTATACAAAACAGCAAGACACACGATATTGTAAGGAAATGTACATGTTCAAACGTGTCAAGTTGAAAATGAATGACATGCATTTTCAACTTTCAACTACATTGTAGAGAATTATGACATTATTTTCAATCAAGTACAGGTGATTTTTTGGAGAAACTGATAGTGCATTTATGACGAAAATGCACTGAAATGGGTGCAAAATTTACAAAAATATACTGGGAAATGTTTAATTTCTGAAAATTTTATGAAGGTCATTTGTACCATTGCCACCATGATGGTTGATGGTAATATTTACAGTATTATCTGTAAACGTAGAAATTTGAGAGAACACAGAATCTGATGATGCTATGGAATGAGTGGCTTGTTCGGGAGAATTTTGCGGATTGGGAATGGAGGAATCATCATCAACACAAGATCAAACGGCCTCATTTATCTTCCACACATACTCGTTGTCCAGTTTTATCTTCGATATCTGTTACAAACGGAGAGTGGCCAACGCTATGGGACTCATGGCGGTTACTATGCCAATTGTAAAAACCAATCGACTCATATATCCTTTAGGTGTATACTTCGACATTGAGGAAGAGCGATACAGCTCCAATAAATCGGCGAGTGAGGACTTTATAGCTTTGCTTATGATACCCCATAGCCTGTAAGTCCCGGGCCTTCTTTTCTAAGACGGAAAGAGGCCTTCCGAATGGCACGCAAAAATTGGGCCACTTGGTAAGTTAAGGTTATACTTCCAAACAGTGCAAAAGGCACGTTGAAGTCCAAGTACATATTTCTTGAGGTTTGCGGGAATTAAATCATTTCCCATGTGCTTCTTTCCGATTGAGGTAATAAACTCAATTATGTAGAACCGAACCCTCTTCAAATCCTTCTTTTTCCATTTACTGAACCGAGAAGGGAGAGAAGAACGATCGACGTTCGGGAACAAGATAATATGACCCTCCAGTATTACATCTACATTATCCTTTTTATCAATCTCGCAATAGAATTCACAGAGGCAGCGAAAATTAGAGATAGTTCCTTTTGTTGTGTTCGGGGGACTCCAAGAACCTAGAAGGTGAGCAGCCTTGTCGGAGTGGGCGGTTATCACTGTTGTCAGTTGATCACGTTGAGGAAGAGCTACAGAAGAAGATGGCAAGATGTCTTCGAAGTCGTCATCGTGGCTGTAAGTATAAACGGTTTGACTGAAGTGCGTCATGGATGTCATCACGTAAAGTTGATGGATTTATATTGGTATATAGGCTAATAATGTGCGGAGTGGGAGGTGCTGTTTTTCATGCTTCATCAAATAAAGTAGCTGAATCGCTGGTGTTAAATTGAATTGGTCATCACCTCACTCGTTTTGTGGCAGTTCGGTTTTGGTGCCTGTTCTTTGTTTGGGGTCTGTTAAAATGACAATCAGAACAAAGAATGTTTAGTACATTGTGAATTGTCAATTGACACGCAGCAATTGTGAATTGAAATTTAACTATAATTACATTTAAAAATATTAAAAATATTAAAATATTATTATTATGTGTACTTGGCAATTATAGTTAAATTTCAATTAATTTAAAATATAAAACTATTAAAATTTTAAAAAATATTAATACATATTATGTAAAATAAATGTTATTCAGACACACATTACAGTGTGCTTGATTGACAAACACATTGTCACCCGCAAAAAATATTAATACATAATCGGGACTTTTGGAATAGTGAAATAACTAAAATGTTTTTACTATTACATTGAGAAAATGCACTTCCCTGGTTTCAAGTCGCACATCAAGGTACAATTGCGACTCTACAGCAACATGTCTACAATATAGGAATGAATTCATCACGTGTTGCTGTGGAATGGTCTTATAAAGACCTCAAGCGGATGTGGACTTCAAAGGACTATAAACGCATGTTGAAGGTGAGACAGAGTCTAATAGCTGTAATGTTTAAAGCTTCAGGACTTTTATGGAATTTTAAAATATGCCTAGGGCATCGTGGGAAAACTCAGAGTTATTTTTAGTGCAAACTACCAAACTTACAAACCTACTTGAACGTTTATAAGTAATAAACACTAAATAAACCTTTTTGCAATAGCTGCAAATGCCAAGCTATTTTGTTTAGTTCCTCAATCCCCGCCTTCCTCTCTTCCTTTTCTAAGTCCAAACGAATCCGATCCATTTCGAGACGTCCCGCATGTAACTGTAGTCGGCAAATGTAGATTCTCCATACGATTTTCTCTCTCACTTTGTTCTTTATCTCGCACAGCTTCGCGCTCATATTTTTTCTCCTCCAAATAAAGACGGTCCATTTCAACTTAATGTCTCTTGTCCGCAGATTTCTGCTTGTTGTGAACATGTCTTGAAATTATTTCAATGTAATCTTCATCGGATTCATCTCCCGACGACCGTTTTCCCCCATTACATGTTTTGCTATTTGGAGTTTTCGGCGCGCTACTGCGCCCGGTCATTGTCATATCACGGAGTTGTTTTCCACTCGCACACAGACGCTCATCCACTCCAGTCTGTTCGTCCCTGTCCACACGGCGCTTTTCATCCATTTCATCGACAGCCTGCATTACGTCGTCCAATAATATGTCTCGCTCGCCGCGTACTTTAATTATTCCACTTGCAATGGCATTCCGTGTCACTGCAATTCGGTGGTCGGCTATAAGCTTTCTAAATCGGTCGGTTAGTCATTTCCAACCAGAGATCGAGGCGGGATCGAATAGATGTTGTGGAACCGATGCCAAAACTATGATGAAGGCATCGGTAAATGTTTTTTCGTCTCACCCTGTGCAGCTAAATGTGCATCTGTAGATGTAACTGCTTTGAGTAGTTGTATATCAAGCGAAAAGCTGAAACGCATGCGCCGTTTCGGTGATATAGTTGTAGAATGTGGTCTGTCCTCGGCAATTTGTGTACCGTTGCCAACAGTTTCGGTTTCCACAACACAGATATCAAACATTCCCGCCCTGTTACCATCTTCGCCTCCCATAAATTGAACTTTTTTCATATTTGACGTGTTTGCTGCTTTGTACAGCTTTTTTTCAGTGTGGAGAGGCGTGCTGGTTGCAGGGAGACACGCGATGGAAAAAATATATCAAGTCCTGCAAGGTCGCAGCTTTTTTTTCGGATGAAGCAACTTACGGTGGGGTGCATGCAAACGTTTAATGCCTATTGGCTAATTGTAAACACTCATACAAATAATTGTTTTCCTATTATTTTTATTTAATTTGGTAGTGAATTACCGGTGACTAAATCACGTTTTTAATGAAAAACTCACTCAGAAAATGACAAAATTTTGCATTGTCACCCTACACACCCCCTTTTTGTACATGTGCACTTACTCACATTTTAATGCTTTCACTATTCCAAAACTCCGGAATATGTATTAATATTTTTTGATAATAATAATATTATTATGTAAAATAATATTATTCACACACACATTAGTTGAAATTCAGAAATACTAAACATTTTTCTTTAATTATTATTGAAGCGCTCACACTCACCTCTTGTGTATAAATACACTTGCCCCTTTCCCATCATTCATCAACTGTCGCAAGCCGACGGCGGTGCCAGCTTAATTCTATCTTCAGCTGTCCTTACACTGTACACGCTTACAGAAACATGTAAGTGTGAGTTTTAGCCACGTCGACATTTCTCAGATGTCAACACACCTGCTCGACAGTTTTTCGAATGACCTCAATGATTAAAAAAATATGTGATACAACCTGTGCGCTGCATCGATGTGCATCTCGCACATGTCCGTGACTTTCACTATGCGTCTCATGCCACAAAAACGGCTCTTTTCGAACTCACAACTCTGAAGGTTTCTTTGATTCATCAGCAGTTCGAAGCTACTGGTCGTCGCCAGTGGCTTTGTCAGCACGTCATCTGACTGTGAATCGGTTGGCGTGTACGTTGGTTCAATCTCTTCGCTCAGGACCTTTTCCCGTAGATATTGATAACGCAAACAAATGTGTTTGGATGATTAAAACCTTCCCTCACCTCTAGCTAAAACCATGCATTTGAGCATGTGCCACGCGACCAGAAGGAGTGTGTGCAATTCCATATGCCCTCATGTAGTCCTGAATGTCTCTGGATGCATACTCCGAGCCTTGATCGGTCCTGAGTATTTGTATCCTATAACCCTTCATGTCCATGAATTACTTATAACTCTCTATGTTTTTTAAAGTCTGATTTTTTTCGTTCATCAAGAAAGTGCATTTCAGACGAGAGAAATCGTCAATGAACATTTGAAAGTATAATTCACCATTTACATCGGGCATTGAAAATGGGCCACATGTATCGGAATAAACCAGTTCTCCTGGTTTCTTCGTTCTCACTTTTGATCGCTTAGGTCGTTTTATGTATCCACCAGCATGTTCTTCGCCTTGAGCACATATGATACAGTTTATCTTTTCCTTTTTCACCAAACTTTTTATGCCATTTAGAGACAGATGTCCCACCCTTCGATTCCATTCTTGAAGTAGGTTTTGTTTCTCATAGTTATTGTAGTTATCTTCCTGGTCTGTGTCTGATGAATCAGTTTCTACGTCACTGTCTTCTGTGTCTGTTTGGATGTCCTTTTCGGTAACGGTATGTGCTATATTTAAAATACTCTGAATTATATATAGCTTATCCTTTCCCCGCTTTCCTTCTGCAATTTTAAAGTTATTTTCCTTAATGATGCATTTATCATTTTTGAAAATGACGATTGCATCATTATTTTTTGTCATTTGGCCGATTGAGAGTAGGCTCCTACCCATTTTTGGGACCATCTTTACTTCTCCAAAATCATCACTGGAACCTGTTTCAGTGATTGCCAATGTTTTGGCTTCCAGTGATTTTGACCGTACCTTTTTAATCCTTTTTATTTCGGTGAATCCTGTTATTATCATTTATATAATGATGGAAGGTACCAGAATCTACAATCCATTTTTTCAAATCTTCTTTTGGCTGTTCTGACCACGTGGAGGCAAACTTCTCTGCAGCAACGTGTGCTTTGTCTGATTTTTTCGGTACCATTCTATGTTTTCCTATCTTTTTTTTATTGCAGTCCATCATCATGTGACCTGTTTTGGCGCCAATAGCATTTTCCATTTATGCTCCGTGATGATGGTCCACTTCTGTTACTTTTAGTGCTGTGTATAGCCGATCCTAAACTTCCCTCCAGACTATTTTTGGACTGTTTCTCTATTGGGTTATTGCGATCGTCCACGTCTTCTTTTCTTAGTTCTTGTAGTTTCATTACAAGCACTGGGTAAGGATGTTCTTCCAATGAAACGTTTATTGTACGTATGATGGGTTTATAAATTTCTAGCAGCCCTCTTTTTATATTCCCCATTTATGGGTGTCTGATACTTGATAGTCAGTCTCTTCGAGTCTTAACACTAAATACGGGGTCCGGCCCTGATCCGAGATCAAACTTTCGGTCTACTCCATTTTTATGTTAATGACCTGTTGATATACTTCACGCAACCTGTGCGTGTTTTTGGATCTACATTGGGCCAGGAGGGCATCCCATAGACTACCAACATCTCCTTTTTCTTTGAATGCACTTCAGGAGGGTGTCGTTTGTGGTGTGAGACAGCAGACTAAATAGCTTCGGGCTAAGACTTTGCTGTCTTCTTCGTCATCTATTTCCTCTCTTCTTTAGCTCTCGGTAGCAACGGCCAATTTGTTTTTTTTTCTATCATTGATGCGAGTCGCAAGTGATTGTGATTCTGCATCATACGGGAAGTATTGGTGGAGCTTTTTTTCCACCATCTTGTTCTAGAAATTAAACACCCAGAGGTTAAAATCCTCCCCTAGTTCGAAACGCTTCAAACCGCGTAGACAAGACATACCTTTGTCCTTATTTGAATCTTCAGTCATTTTTGGAATAATTAAAGTTGTGGGGGTTCTTGTTTGCCTTCTTCTTTTGAGCTTTGCCTTTGCTACCTCTGGTTTGAGAATCCAGACTTTTAATCAGTTGAAATTCAGAATTACTAAACTTTTTTCTTTTATTATTATTGAAGCGCTCACACTCACCTCTTGTATACTTGTCCCTTTCCCGCCATTCATCAATTGTCAAAAGCCAACGGCGGTGCCAGCTTAACTCTATCTGCAGCTGTTCTTACACTGTACACGCTTACAAAAACATGTAAGTGTGCATTTTAGCCGCGGCGACATTTCTCAAATGTCAACAACATTACAGTGTGCTCGATTGACAAACCCATTGTCACCCGCAAAAAAATATTAATATTATTAATATTATTCACACACACATTACAGTGTGCTCGATTGACAACCGTTACTTATTCTCTACATTGGGTGCATTCAGGAATTAAATAAAGTTACAGTGTAAAATTTTGATTTTAAAGGAGCTGCATCAGGAAATACATTATAACGGTACACGTGTTTTTCCGTAGGGTGACTCGGGGGTTACCCTGGGAACCGAAACAGTCCCACCAATTGACGACAATTTTCCCGCGTAAAGTATGTGAGCAACATGTACAAGAGGATGAAATGCAAC